>JAPJBO010001190.1:0-61279 GCA_030068145.1 Diplonema papillatum | reverse complement strand
CACATGAACAAAAAAACATTCTTCGCATCGTAAAACATACCATTGTCCTGCACGTCGACCTTGGCACCAGCTGCGATCAATTCCTTGACAACTTCTGAGTGACCGTTCTCGTGTGGCAATATGCAGAGCCGTCGAACCATCTGTGTCATTGGGTGAGCGGCTAAAATGTACAACGACACGAACACAATGTGTGGGTGGTAGCAATCAGATGCAGACTGCATCACGGGCAGCCTGAAGCGGGAGGTGTTACTTTCAGATTCACGTCTCAGGGTCGAGACGCTGGCGACAGAGAATGGATGATCTTGGGCAAACACAAATCTTCCGTGTCATATGTTGACATGTGGCATCTTCTTGTCCGGAAAGTACACGTTGTGAGCCGCTCTCCACATTGGAATTCGGTGTTTTTTGGGTTCCATCTTTGTTTGATAAGGGAACAAGGGAAAACGACATTCACCGATCTGCTATGTATCATCCTGCTTCTTGAAAACGTTGTGACCCGAATCACCACATCTGGCGCACTTTCGTTTCTTTGCTGCTGGCGGTGGGTCACTTGACGTGCCGCGCTTGGAGCCCTTTCGTGGTTTGTTGATTACCTCGGAGCATATTCGTTTGCAACAACCACATCGAAGGGGACGGACCTCACCATTGCTTTTCATCCTTCGCTTTCTTTCCCTGCCCCCCAGGAGCGGTATCGTAACGGGAGGAAGTATAATATTATACTTGCACTCAAGGGTTGCAAGGCACGGGCACTTGGACGGCGTAAGTCTCACGGATGGATTCCTTCAAATGAACGGCATGGGTAAACGAGGCGGGGTCTTTTTTCATTCATCTTGCTATGATTGCGACGTTTGTAAGAATTGGTAAATTTGGTCGGCAACCTTGTAAAACGTAGTAAATATATGGGATCTTGCTTAAGAGCCACATCCATCTCCCTTGGGAAAACGTAGAGCTCTTTTGTGGAGCCCTCCGTTCTTCGGTGGCATGTCTCGCAGTCGACGTCGGGGACACGGGTTGCCTTCTTGTTCTTCACTTTCTGTACGAGAACTTCGAGTGGCTCGGTGTAAGCTTTTTACGCCTCAACACACCCTGGGTCCCTTAGGACTTTCTCGTCGTAGTGGGTCACCATGTCTCCTGATGCCCAATCACCCATCTTTTGAACCTGCATGGGGGCTTTCAGAAGAGATGCAACAACCATCTATCCGGGCACTGTGGGTTAGAAAACGCGCCCTCGTCCGTCCCGAGCAGTCGGCGTCGTTGAACGGCTGCAGGATGCCCCGCTTCCCCGCAGTCCCGCGGAGGGCATCCCTAAACGAGGCATGGACGGGAAACCGGCACAAGAGGCGTTTCCCCTTGGCCATGAGTTTCAGAAGGGAAAAGACCTCGACAGGGCAGTACAGAATAGACTCTGGCACGCTGTCGGGTCCATTCGGCAGGAGCAAAGGGGGCAACAGATTGATGCTTTCAAAGGTGAGGTATCTACTGCACGTCCCTGTTGCCTTGAACATAGTCGATCCAACCCTCACGCCGCCCTCGCCGACGCGGACATCCTCCGTCAGGATCGACTGCATGGAGAGTGAAGTGCTCACCCAGCAGCTGCACATCCGCGCCGTACCCGCCAACGGTCCGCACGAAGCCGAAGATCTGACGGGACTGTGCGGCGCCTCGGGGCTCGTCGCTCTCAGGGTCAGGCGCCGCTCTCTTCAACGCTCTGATCATCCTGCGGATGTCGTCAGCAGGATTCTCGAGAACCCAACCATCCGCCGTGTCCTCGGCTAAGATGGCGTTGATGATGTTGTGGGGCGCCTTGTACGCCTCATCTTTCATGCCTACAGGTATCCGCCGAAGTTCTCAAGCCTCCGGACCGTCGTCGGGTATGGATGCACGCCCTCGCTCGCACGCCACTCCCTGTACGTGGCCGTGTTCAAGTTGTTGACCTTCCTTGTGCCTGCAGTCGTCTACAGGCTCCTCACTGACCAGCGCAGGAGAGCTCTGATCACGCGCTCTCACCAAGTCCTGTACTCTGCGGTACAGCTCAGGACTGGGCACACGCACCGGAAGTGCCCACATCGGAAGCCTCTCCAGTGTCAGAAGGGTCGTATCGTCCGGGAGGCCTCGGAGGCTTCTACTCACGTCCCTCCACTCTTCCTCATTGAACAAGGTCCGCAGAAACGCGACCCACCCAATCATCTTTTCTGGGGCAGGGAGGGCGGGAAGAAAAGAGAAAGAGAGACATAAATAGAGGTAGCGAGGGTTTGGAGGAGGACGCTGCGTGCGTCGGGGCCAGTGAGAAGCACCGGCTACATTCAAGCCTTCGAGTTTGCTGAGCCGGACGTCCAGTAGCTGTACCCCCTTCTGCAATACCTATGCCTCTTCTGTGATGTCATCTGCCTCGCACGTGGAGGCCTCATAGCACCCACATGAGCAAAAAAACATTCTTCGCATCGTAAAACATACCCTCCCCTCCTGCACGTCGACCTTGGCACCAGCTGCGATCAATTCCTTGACAACTTCTGAGTGACCGTTCTCGCTGGCAATATACAGAGCCGTCGAACCATCTGTGTCATTGGGTGAGCGGCTAAAATGTACAACGACACGAACACAGTGTGTGGGTGGTAGCAATCAGATGCAGACTGCATCACGGGCAGCCTGAAGCGGGAGGTGTTACTTTCAGATTCACGTCTCAGGGTCGAGACGCTGGCGACAGAGAATGGATGATCTTGGGCAAACACAAATCTTCCGTGTCATATGTTGACATGTGGCATCTTCTTGTCCGGAAAGTACACGTTGTGAGCCGCTCTCCACATTGGAATTCGGTGTTTTTTGGGTTCCATCTTTGTTTGATAAGGGAACAAGGGAAAACGACATTCACCGATCTGCTATGTATCATCCTGCTTCTTGCATGTCAAAACGTTGTGACCCGAATCACCACATCTGGCGCACTTTCGTTTCTTTGCTGCTGGCGGTGGGTCACTTGACGTGCCGCGCTTGGAGCCCTTTCGTGGTTTGTTGATTACCTCGGAGCATATTCGTTTGCAACAACCACATCGAAGGGGACGGACCTCACCATTGCTTTTCATCCTTCGCTTTTTTTCCCTGCCCCCCAGGAGCGGTATCGTAACGGGAGGAAGTATAATATTATACTTGCACTCAAGGGTTGCAAGGCACGGGCACTTGGACGGCGTAAGTCTCACGGATGGATTCCTTCAAATGAACGGCATGGGTAAACGAGGCGGGGTCTTTTTTCATTCATCTTGCTATCTGTGACATCCCGTCGAGCTGCGACGTTGTCACCGGCGTCAGCGGGCTGAAATTCCCCGCGCCACGTACCAACGCCGCGATCTCCTCCGTCAACACCCCGCGAATCACCGCTGTTTTGCTCAGACAATACGGGTTTCTGGAACGAGTTCCCCAGTCGATGATCACTTCCGTGGGCGCGCGAACCGCGGATGTGCCGGTACTCGGCGACAGTATCAAACGAGGGGCGGTCGACCACCTCGTGTGCGCGAAAGCGGCGGGGGCTCCGTTTCCCGAGCACCTGATTTCGCGCTTGGCGAAGCACCGCCGACAACGTCGACCCGACGTTGGCGCAAATGACGGTGAGGTACACGTCGGATGTGGTGGCACTGGCGCGCGTGTTGAGATCGGCGGAGGTGACCGAACACCTGTGAAGGGCCGGAAGCGGGGCCACGATGATCCGAGACGGTTCATGCGGCAGCACCACTCGGTGTTCAAGCGCGGCAAACAGCCGCGCCTACCGAAGACGGAGGACGAGAAGGCTTCGCCGTTGCACGTCGACAACGTGCGACTCATGAACGTGGGGCTGTTGCGTGGGCGTATGAACGAGACGACGCGGGCCAGGTTCGATGAGACGTGGCGGCGGACGTTCGATGTGGCGAAGTTGCGGCGGTCTTCTTCTCGACGGGTTTCGCGGCTGCAAGCGAAGCATGCGGAGGAGCTGGAGATGAACGGCATTGCGCAACGGGCTAGCGGCCCGGGTAGGTCGGACAACGTCCCGTTCACTGTGGTGGAGGAAAAGGAGGGCGCACTGCGCCAGCGTTTTATTTTGTGGACGCACGAGGCAAACGACGATCGAGGCGGATGGCTACGAGGCCCAGGTACCGCTGAAGCACGTCAGCACGTACCTCGACGCGGTGCACGCGGAGCGTGGCTCGACACGCGACCTCCACTGCGGATTTTACGGCGTAGAAGTTCCGCGGGGGGCACGGGATGCCTTTCGCTTCCAGGACGACGCAGGCGATTGGTGGGACCTCACCCGCCTGCCGATGGGCCACACGTGTGCACCGGAATTGATGCACACGTTGACTTCGACGATCGCCGGGCACCCCGATTTCGTTAAGACGGTGCATGTGGTGCCAGCGGCTGTGACGGTGCACACGTGGGTCGACAACGTGCGCTACGCAGGGTCCCGGAAAGACGTGCTCGAGGCGTCCCGCAAGGTTGACGAATTGGCAGCTCGTTCGAAGGTAACGTGGAAAGACGCAGACACGAGAACCGCCAGCACCCGGTACGAGTTTATCGGGGTGGACTGGGACCACCAGGGCAGGAAAGTCGGCATTTCGGCAAGGTTGTCGAAGAAATTGGCACGGGATCTGGAAGAGGTGCGCAAGGGTGCGATGTCCGCGTCCGGTCTGGAGACGCTGGGTGGTCGGTTGCTGCACGCGTCGGCCATCGTGGGTGTTTATGTCGGCGAGTTCTACTTCGCCTTGAAGTTTCTTCGCCGGTTGACGAATGCGCTGAACCGGGGCGAGAAGGCCGTCGACCAGACGGTTCGCCTCTCGGGTAGTGTGCAGCGGCTACTCGACGGCTGGGTTCGCGCGGTGTTGGAGAAGCGAAGAATGCCAGTGGCGGCCCGGGTGCCGTCGCTCACCGTGTTTGTGGACGCAAGTCTCGAGGGATGGGGCGGCGTGCTGGTTGACGTCGCCACCAACGCGATCGAAGTTCTGGGCTCGCGGTGGTCCAGGAAAGAGAAGGGCCTTCACATCAACGAGCTGGAGGCCCTTGCATTTGAACTTTGTGTGTCGGCAGTGCCTGACAAGTACGCGGGCGGCACGGTCACCGTCGTGGTTGACAACACGACGGTGCAGGGTGTTGCGCGGAAAGGGGCATGTCTGCGATCGCAGACTTTGAACTATGCCGTGGTGAACGGGCTCACACGCCTGCGCCACATGAACATTTCCTTATCTGTGCGCTGGGTAAAAAGCGCCGGGAATCCTGCTGACCTTCCGTCACGGGTTCCGCTGTCGGCAATTTCCGATAAGAATATGGCCGACATGGCACTTGCAGTTAGGCAGTTCCTGACTGGCGATATGGGTTTGGTGGTGTGACCTCCTGGGCTAGCCTATTTCTCTCACCATTCAGCGGCTATCTCGGGGGGTTACCCCATCGTAAGTGCAATTCGTTTAGTTTTCTTCCTTTCGCGTTCATTTCATTGAACTGATCATTGTCACCGAGTGAAGCGCACAAAGCATTCCGCATAGTTGTTTGGGCTGTTCCGCATAGTTGCGCATAGTTTTCGGCGGGGGACCAAAATTGGACCAAAATTGGACCAAAATTGGACCAAAATTGGACCAAAATTGGACCAAAATTGGACCAAAATTGGACCAAAATTGGACCAAAATTGGACCAAAATTGGACCAAAATTGGACCAAAATTGGACCAAAATTGGACCAAAATTGGACCAAAATTGGACCAAAATTGGACCAAAATTGGACCAAAATTGGACCAAAATTGGACCAAAATTGGACCAAAATTGGACCAAAATTGGACCAAAATTGGACCAAAATTGGACCAAAATTGGACCAAAATTGGACCAAAATTGGACCAAAATTGGACCAAAATTGGACCAAAATTGGACCAAAATTGGACCAAAATTGGACCAAAATTGGACCAAAATTGGACCAAAATTGGACCAAAATTGGACCAAAATTGGACCAAAATTGGACCAAAATTGGACCAAAATTGGACCAAAATTGGACCAAAATTGGACCAAAATTGGACCAAAATTGGACCAAAATTGGACCAAAATTGGACCAAAATTGGACCAAAATTGGACCAAAATTGGACCAAAATTGGACCAAAATTGGACCAAAATTGGACCAAAATTGGACCAAAATTGGACCAAAATTGGACCAAAATTGGACCAAAATTGGACCAAAATTGGACCAAAATTGGACCAAAATTGGACCAAAATTGGACCAAAATTGGACCAAAATTGGACCAAAATTGGACCAAAATTGGACCAAAATTGGACCAAAATTGGACCAAAATTGGACCAAAATTGGACCAAAATTGGACCAAAATTGGACCAAAATTGGACCAAAATTGGACCAAAATTGGACCAAAATTGGACCAAAATTGGACCAAAATTGGACCAGTATTGGACCAGTATTAGGGGACCCACCCACCCCGGCACGGCCCCAGGGTGGGACATTGTCCGTCGGTATTCCAAAAACGTCATCCCCCAATCATCTTTTCTGGGGCAGGGTGGGCGGGAAGAAAAGAGAAAGAGAGACATAAATAGAGGCAGCGAGGGTTTGGAGGAGGACGCTGGCGTGCGTCGGGGCCAGTGAGAAGCACCGGCCACCTTGCTAGATAAATCCTGCCGCGGAAAAGGAGCCCTTTCATTCGCTGGGGTCACCACCCCTGCGGAGGCCCTCTTCCATGTGCCTTCACGCGGAAGGAAACAGTAGGCATTATTCAACGACGCCGCGCCCCCCTCCCCCGGGCTCCAAGCACCTTCTCCCGAGCAAGTTGCAGGCGCTTCTCGTCTTCATCTTCGACCATCATCAAAATGGCAAGACCTCTCTGCAGGTCCAAGCCGACAACTTCGGCCGCAGTCGCCCCCAGCGACTCCCTCAACACTGCAGACTGGTTACACTCGGTTACAGCGGTTACATGCTGGTTACAAGTGGTTACAGCGGTTACATCCCGGTTACAGACTGGTTACACTCGGTTACAGTGGTTACATGCTGGTTACAAGTGGTTACAGCGGTTACATCCCGGTTACAGACTGGTTACACTCTGGTTACAAGTGGTTACAGCGGTTACATCCCGGTTACAGACTGGTTACACTCGGTTACAGTGGTTACATGCTGGTTACAAGTGGTTACAGCGGTTACATCCCGGTTACAGACTGGTTACACTCGGTTACAGTGGTTACATGCTGGTTACAAGTGGTTACAGCGGTTACATCCCGGTTACAGACTGGTTACACTCGGTTACAGTGGTTACATGCTGGTTACAAGTGGTTACAGCGGTTACATCCCGGTTACAGACTGGTTACACTCGGTTACAGTGGTTACATGCTGGTTACAAGTGGTTACAGCGGTTACATCCCGGTTACAGACTGGTTACACTCGGTTACAGTGGTTACATGCTGGTTACAAGTGGTTACAGCGGTTACATCCCGGTTACAGACTGGTTACACTCGGTTACAGCGGTTACATGCTGGTTACAAGTGGTTACAGCGGTTACATCCCGGTTACACCCGGGTACCAGTGGTTACAAGTGGTTACAGTGGTTACAGACTGGTTACGCACTAGTTAAACTCGGTTACAGGTCTCGTTGGTGGGGGACTCGAAACTAAGAAATACGAGTGTGAGAAGGTTCGTAAAGCTTCACAGATTCCCTTGGAAATCCGTGAAGCTTGAGGTTTTTCACCGCACGATCTGTGTCGCTGTACCGTACCGTTCGGCCGGGGGGCGGTGCCCCCCGGATCCCCCCCTCTTGAGTGGTGCAAAGAAAAGCCGGGCTTCGCCCGTTTAGATTCGGAGGTGTGTATACTCGATCGGGAAAAAGGACCAGCCGCCCAGTAGTGGCTGGCCACCAAATATTAGGTGTCTGGTGGCCTTGGGTTTTGGGTTTTATGTTTCCATCTATGCTCCCCCCCCTTCAATTTGTTCGTCTCTGGTGTCCAGGTCGGCGACCATGTTCTCGCACTGCTCAGTCAACTTCCGGACTCATCCGTCTCTCGAGCCTCGCTCACGAAACGGCTTCTGGTTTTCTGATGTTGGCAAGAGCTTCCGCCAGCGCTTGCATTGCTTGTTGTTTGCTAGTACTTTGTCCCCTGTACTGATATTTGTGGTCGACACACACATCAGTATAGACTTTCTCCGACGTGCTGCAATTCCTGCTTGGGGAGACGTCAAGGTGTCCTCAAGCAGCGGCACCGCAAAAAGAGACGTGATGAATCTGCCAACCAGACGCATTCGTTAAACTGCTTTCCGTCTTCGGTATTCTGAGAGGAGGCGTGGGGAGGGATCCCGGCGGGTTGGCAGGACCTTGGGATACAAGGTTGGGTCTCCGGCTGGCTACCGACGGGGTATTACGTTCGAAAATTCTTCCGATCTGATTCGGGAGTGCGGGGAGGATGGGTGCGTGGATGTTCGAAGATGGGAACGAATCAATCCTGCAGAGACTATGATGCGTAGAGAGGAACTGATTGCAAGAGTTACAAGAGTTTCATTAAAACTGCTGCACTGATTATGAGTCATACAACAAATTCATGTCAGAAGAGAGTGCATACTTAAGAAGCGAGCCATGTTGACACAGTTACGGTCGATGGAGATAGGTCTCCGGATGTCGCTCAGGTTTCAATTATTGCGTGCTTCCAAGATCAACTTCTCTGCGTCCAGATTCTTCGAATACTTCAAAAGGTCGGTGGGAGATTAGAATTTGAGGTGAGAGCGTTCCTGCGAAAAGGTTGACAATCACGGAAAAAAACGTACGAAGCTGTGGTGTACACCTACCATTTGCCCACGATTTCAGTTTATCTGGTCTAGTTCGTCAATGAAGCCCCGTCTTGAGCAGGCACAGCATCGAAAACGCAGTTTCAGGGCTGCCCACGGGTTCGGCGTGCACTGTTAGCCACCATGTGGGTGCTGACACTGCAATTCCTGCCCTGCCGCCCAAGAGTAGCGCTGCCGTTACTGCACCCTAAGATGGCCCTTGAGGAGCGTAGCCTGCCAATGGAAGCGACGAGCTTAAAGCACTGACCTACGCCCTTAGATGGCCCTTGAGGTAGGTCAGTTTGTTGAACGCTTAAGCCCGCCACTCAAGCCAGATCTACCTGTGTTTCGTGCTACAGCGCATTTACCTCCTTTGATCTTTCGCAGCTGGCAGTCTCCTCAAGCATTTCCTAGAAACAGCAGGTACTTATACAAAAAAGAGGTAGTCCCCTGCGTGAGCCGCGACAGCAAACACTTGCAGGTTCTCGAGGCGCAAATGCTTTTCGACGAGCGGAACGGAAGGTCTACATGTAGTGGAACAAATGCTCGAGACGTGAAACGCGAATCTATGCGCTTACGCCGCAGTGACCCATGCCGATAGCGACAGCGGGCGACTTTGAGCAGTACAAGAAAAAGGGGGAAGCAAAGCCAGCACAGCACAGAGGAGTTTCTGCTCTTCGTATTGTCTGACGAGAACTGCCTAGAAGAAAGGGAGAAGTAAGAACACGTCTTTGTAACTGATAGCACTAGCGCAAGGGAATGTTGAGTGACTGCCTTAACCCGGGGAAACGAGCTTGGGCGATGAAGAGAACCGTGAAAAATAGACCCGGGGACCACAAATTGCGTGCGTCTTTCAAGAAGAAGGGAGTTCCCGCGGTTTCGGGTTTGCGGTACTTTTTTCCATTTCTTTTTCGGGAAAATTGCAGGATCGGCACGCCGAATAGAAGAGGTACCTCTTGTATTCGACCCCCCCCCAGTAAGGTGCGGTCAACAGTGTCACCACGTGAAGGCCCCTCCATGACACCTACCAACAAGAGAAGAAAAAGAAAAAGGCCGCTCCGGGTGCAGGAACGTGACAGTCAACCACAGTTGGCCAAAGCTTGAGTCGAAGGCAGGACAGTACCAACCCCGTCCCGCTCTGCCCTGTGGCTGACCGTCTCTACGAGCTTGTGTTCAGCGCAAGCGCCAAGCCCCAAGGTGCGCCACGCCTTGATGCTTTAGTAGGGGAAATCGGTAGCCACCTGACCCGTAGGCCCGTGGCTCTGCAGTACCGCCGAACACGTGACGCGTGGCAGGCTTTCCCCGGTACTCTCGTGCTGCGCAATATGGGGAGGTGTCGCTGCTCACCTGCCAAATCCGTCCTGACGTAGCCTCGGCCAGATCCAGCTGGCTGCTCCCTGCAGTTTGTGGGAGGTGGCAACCTGGCAAATTATCATGATCAGAAGGTCCCACCTGGGCGGTTCAGTTGCCTCACACATTGCATGCGGCTAAAAAGAGACGGGGGGACGTTGTTCTTGGTGCTGGTTGTGAGGGGTGAGGGAAAGGCAAGAAAAGAGACGGGGGGGAAATCTTAGTTTAATGCTGAGGCAGGACACTGCCTCTCACGCATGTTTGATGCTAGCATCAAGTCTTCTTCGAAGAAAGTGCAAAATAGAAAAGGGAAAAGGGTGAAGGGATCGCAGGGGGTATGCCTAGCCTAGGGGAATTGCAGGGGGTATGCCTAGCCTAGGGGAATTGCAGGGGGTATGCCTAGCCTAGGGGAATTGCAGGGGGTATGCCTAGCCTAGGGGGATTGCAGGGGGTATGCCTAGGCTAGGGTGATTGCAAGAACGTGCTTGGAATGGATATGTGCTCAACACCGCACTGGCCCCGTCTGCTCCGTGTTTCGGTCCTTTGAGCCACGGACACAGAAGGCGGACCATCATGCCTAGCGGGGGGGGCTTTACTACCACCCCCACTTACTGCAGTAATGCGCGGGCACGGCTGACGTCATGTGGACAGTTGAACGGCCGACAGCGTCTAAAAAGAACACACGGTGGAGTCCAGCCTCAGAGGCTGAAGCTTTTGAAGAGGGTGTCACACCCGTCTTTCGGGCGCGCATTCACACGCGGTTTGGTTGTACCCAATCCGCTTTTCGGGTGCGACTCGGGTGGCCCCTCTTGAACTCCGGCTTCTGAGGCTGGACTTCACTCTCTCCGTGCAGCATTCGAGACAGAATGGGCATAAGTACGAGAGCGTGCTTCCGCAATGAGTTGTAGTCGCAGTGTGTAATATGGAGCAAAGAGGGAGTCGGGATGGGAAGAAGTGCATGGGCTTGTTGTGAAAGAAAGAAGTATCTGGTGCTTGAACGAGAGCAATAAAACCGTCTGTCGGTTGTTGATTAGATTGTTTTGACTCTTCCTTAGATTCTACGTGACCCTAGCCTGCCCGTGTTGGGAAACCTCGCACTGCGGTGTAAAGCTGGATTGAGTGCTCTTGAAGAAGGCCCTTTTCTTGCTTGTGGCCGTTCTGTCATCTACATTCGATCGATGACGGGGTCGCTGCGTTCGGTCGTGGGGCGCTCGTCTGCTCAGGGGCTACAGAATACCACTAGATAGTCCTGATTCTGTTTTGAGTGGCAACGTGAAAAGTAGACACCGCAGACACAAGGTGGTCAAAAAGGAGGTTGGAAGGTGAGTGATCATGATTCTTTCCTTCGCAATTGCCCAATCTTCTTCTCTTCGCCTGTCGACAGCTTGCACCATCTCCACTTCCCTGTCAGCATCCGCGCTGTGACAAAGAAGACATACCGGAAACGGGCTTCGTCGCAACTCTTTCATCCCTTTTCGGGGGCGAATCCAGTTCTCGCTGTTAACGTTCGCTGCTGTACGCATCTGCGACGTAGTTCTTGCGTCTCTACACATGCTGCTCTCTCAGTTGCTGACATTTAGTTATTGTGCCATGCTGTGCAGCCCACGCTGTACATGTCAGCAGGAAACGAGTATCGATGGTTGTTCTGAACCTCAGGCGCCATGTAGGGAAAAGTACCCGCTTGGGTACCCGTGGCCGTCATGGCGGCCTTCTCCTTTGAGACTCCAAGGTCGACTAGCTTTGCAACCCCTTCGGATGGAAGCATGATGTTCTGTGGCTTGATGTCACGGTGCAAACAGCGATGTTTATATAGAGCACCAGCTCCACGAAGCAAACCAAGACAAATCGAATAATACTCGGCCCAGGACAGGAATGGTCTGCGTGATGCTGTTGTTGATGCACCCTTCTTCGCCCGTTTAAGCCGTTGCTCGAGGCTCTCTGCAAGCAGTTCAAGGAGAAGAAATGTCTGCGTGCCGTCGCAATGCCAGCCGTAAATCCGAGAAACGTGTGGATCGTCTAGGCGTCGAAGGCACCAGCTGATGAGATCCGATCGCCTTCGTCGCCCGAGGAGGGTCCGGAGGACCCTTCAGCAGAGGAGGACCCGGCGGGGGACGCGGCCGAACGTCACCGCTGTCGCCGGAGTCGCTCCGGCGGTCTCCTTTGCCGGCGCCGCGCCCCCAGCGCCTTGCGTAGGAGACGCTGCACCCCGTCAAAGGATGGGCGCTCAGCTAGCTGCGCCCAGGCGGACTGACCCAGCTGTCCCGCAACACATGGTGCCACTCGGCCCGTCGCATGTCCAGCAGGACCCACCCTTGCACCTTCATGGTGCTGAGGTCCAACCCGTCGGATTTAGGCCCGACTGGGGGGAGCGACGTTGGCACCAGCTGCGATCAACTGCGTGACAACTTCTGAGTGACCACTCCTCCTGGCTAAATAGAGAGCCGTGTCACCATCTGTGTCATTGGGTGAGCGGCTAAAATGTACAATGACACAAAAACAGTGTGTGGGTGGTTGCAATCAGATGCACACTGCATCACGGGCAGCCTGAAGCGGGAGGTGTTACTTTCAGATTCACGTCTCAGGGTCGAGACGCTGGCGACAGAGAATGGATGATCTTGGGCAAACACAATCAATTCACACAAATCTTCCGTGTCATATGTTGACATGTGGCATCTTCTTGTCCGGAAAGTACACGTTGTGCGCCGCTCTCCACATTCGAATTCGGTGTTTTTTGGGTTCCATCTTTGTTTGATAAGGGAACAAGGGAAAACGACATTCACCGATCTGCTATGTATCATCCTGCTTCTTGCATGTCAAAACGTTGTGACCCGAATCACCACATCTGGCGCACTTTCGTTTCTTTGCTGCTGGCGGTGGGTCACTTGACGTGCCGCGCTTGGAGCCCTTTCGTGGTTTGTTGATTACCTCGGAGCATATTCGTTTGCAACAACCACATCGAAGGGGACGGACCTCACCATTGCTTTTCATCCTTCGCTTTTTTTCCCTGCCCCCCAGGAGCGGTATCGTAACGGGAGGAAGTATAATATTATACTTGCACTCAAGGGTTGCAAGGCACGGGCACTTGGACGGCGTAAGTCTCACGGATGGATTCCTTCAAATGAACGGCATGGGTAAACGAGGCGGGGTCTTTTTTCATTCATCTTGCTATGATTGCGACGTTTGTAAGAATTAGTAAATTTGGTGGGCAACCTTGTAAAACGTAGTAAATATATGGGATCTTGCTTAAGAGCCACATCCATCACACTTGGGAAAACGTAGAGCTCTTTTGTGGAGCCCTCCGTTCTTCGGTGGCATGTCTCGCAGTCGACGTCGGGGACACGGGTTGCCTTCTTGTTCTTCACTTTCTGTACGAGAACTTCGAGTGGCTCGGTGTAAGCTTTTTACGCCTCAACACACCCTGGGTCCCTTAGGACTTTCTCGTCGTAGTGGGTCACCATGTCTCCTGATGCCCAATCACCCATCTTTTGAACCTGCATGGGGTCCATACCCGCTTTCAGAAGGGATGCAACAACCATCTCAATCATCTTTTCTGGGGCAGGGAGGGCGGGAAGAAAAGAGAAAGAGAGACATAAATAGAGGTAGCGAGGGTTTGGAGGAGGACGCTGGCGTGCGTCGGGGCCAGTGAGAAGCACCGGCTACATTCAAGCCTTCGAGTTTGCTGAGCCGGACGTCCAGTAGCTGTACCCCCTTCTGCAATACCTATGCCTCTTCTGTGATGTCATCTGCCTCGCACGTGGGGGCCTCATAGCACCCACATGAACAAAAAAACATTCTTCGCATCGTAAAACATACTCTTGTCCTGCACGTCGACCTTGGCACCAGCTGCGATCAATTCCTTGACAACTTTTGAGCGACCGAAGTAGCTGGCAACATGCAGAGCCGTCCAAAAAACATCTGTGTCATTGGGTGAGCGGCTAAAATGTACAACGACACGAACACAATGTGTGGGTGGTAGCAATAAGATGCAGACTGCATCACGGGCAGCCTGAAGCGGGAGGTGCTAAAACGTAGTAAATATATGGGATCTTGCTTAAGAGCCACATCCATCACACTTGGGAAAACGTAGAGCTCTTTTGTGGAGCCCTCCGTTCTTCGGTGGCATGTCTCGCAGTCGACGTCGGGGACACGGGTTGCCATCTTGTTCTACGCGTGCAGCTCGCTTGGTTTGAGATCCGTCTTGCCTCGATGACGTGCAGCTCGCTTTGGCTGAGATCCGCCGTGCCACGTGAACGGCGTGCAGCTCGCTTGGTTTGAGATCCGTCTGGCCTCGATGACGTGCAGCTCGCTTGGCTGAGATCCGCCGTGCCATGTGCACGGCGTGCAGCTCGCTTGGTTTGAGATCCGTCTGGCCTCGATGACGTGCAGCTCGCTTTGGCTGAGATCCGCCGTGCCACGTGCACGGCGTGCAGCTCGCTTGGTTCGAGATCCGTCTGGCCTCGATGACGTGCAGCTCGCTTTGGCTGAGATCCGCCGTGCCCTGTGCACGGCGTGCAGCTCGCTTGGTTTGAGATCCGTCTGGCCTCGATGACGTGCAGCTCGCTTTGGCTGAGATCCGCCGTGCCATGTGCACGGCGTGCAGCTCGCTTGGTTTGAGATCCGTCTGGCCTCGATGACGTGCAGCTCGCTTTGGCTGAGATCCGCCGTGCCCTGTGCACGGCGTGCAGCTCGCTTGGTTTGAGATCCGTCTGGCCTCGATGACGTGCAGCTCGCTTTGGCTGAGATCCGCCGTGCCACGTGCACGGCGTGCAGCTCGCTTGGTTTGAGATCCGCCGTGCCATGTGCACGGCGTGCAGCTCGCTTGGTTTGAGATCCGTCTGGCCTCGATGACGTGCAGCTCGCTTTGGCTGAGATCCGCCGTGTCATGTGCACGGCGTGCAGCTCGGTTGGTTGAGGTCCGTCTGACCTCGATGACGTGCAGCTCGCTTCGGCTGCCATCCGCCGTGCCATGTGCACGGCGTGCAGCTCGCTTGGTTTGAGATCTGTCCGGGAGACGCGTCCGCGAAGCTGTGACCTGTGACAAAGAGCGACTCAAGGAGGCTGCCCGTGTAACAACAAGATTCGCGGACTTGGGAATCGGGGCAGCAAAGCCTTCCTCCTGGTACGCCACATGTGGAAGCTACGTGGAGGCGTTGAATGTGCAAGGCAAGTAGAGAGAGAGGCAGCAAGCGTTCGACGTGTTGGGGACGATGCTCTCGGTAGGGCAAGGGTCGCCGAGACCGAGCGAACGAAATAAGGGGGGCCGCGAAAACTCTTAAATCGCCCGCCGGGCCCGACATTTCCCGGTACCGATGGAAGAGAGGGAACGATTCGTCGCCGCTGCGGCAACGACCAAGGCGCTGTATGGAACAGGTTCCGCACCAGCAGGTATGCGAAGATCGTGCGAGGACACTTCGAGGGGATCGTCCACGGCATCGACGGACCGTCAACACGACGATTGCTGATAGAAGGAGGGCTCACCGGGTACCAGCAACGGCTGGTACAAGCAGTCATCATCAACGCTGTGTTGACGAAAGCGGCTTGGGCACGATGTCTGCAAGTACTGCGACGCGGGGGGAACCGGATGACGAGCACCACATGTTGTGATCGTGTTTGCCGGCCGACATTCAAGCCTTCGAGTTTGCTGAGCCGGACGTCCAGTAGCTGTACCCCCTTCTGCAATACCTATGCCTCTTCTTTGATGTCATCTGCCTCGCACGTGGGGGCCTCATAGCACCCACATGAACAAAAAACATTCTTCGCATCGTAAAGCATACCCTTGCTCTGCACGTCGACCTTGGCACCAGCTGCGATCAATTCCTTGACAATTTTCGAGTGACCTTGACGCTGGCCCGAGACAGAGCCGTGCAACCACCTGTGTCATTGGGTGAGCGGCTAAAATGTACAACGATGAAGGTCGGTATTTTAAAGTCTCCGGTTGACCGTATAGGCTTGGGTATGTAGGGGGTTGAGAAAAGTGAGAGGGTGCCGCTCGTTTCGGGTGATGTGTCACTCCGTTGTGAAACCTTGTGTCCCCTACCGCGTTTAGGGGGTGTTTGGGATAGGGTAGGGTGTGGTCGTTCTGCTACGGCGTGAAAAGCCAGGAGGTTTCGACGCTAATATTCGACTCTTGATTATGTTCACCGGGTTGCGTGCTCGTCAGGACGATCCCGGTGCCTGGATTTTCTTCTGGGTGGTTTCGTCTTGCCCGGCGGCTGTGTGTTACGAGGCACGGATTAGGGGAGTTTTATTTCCCTTATCTGGGGAAGAGCTGTCGCTCCAAACCTCCGTTCAGACGTGCACTCGCCGCGCTGGGCGCCTGACTCTGGGGGGAAGCGTCCCCCAGCCAGCGATCACCCGCTTCCAGCTCCGCGAGCAGCTCCTGCGGGAGCTCCACGAGCGTGTCCTAGTCGCGGTAGGTCAGGCACCTGCCACTCACACAGTCGGCTCGCACGCAGCAGCCCGGGATACGCCGCCATCGCAGTGATGAGGGGCACAGTGCCGCCTGCATGGGTCTTCGGTGTTACCCGGCGCCGGGATGCACATCAAGGTGTCCTCAGCCCGGCCAATCGCCGAGACCCAACAAACGTGAGTTCAAGCAGCGGCACCGCAAAAAGAGACGTGATCCTGCAGAGGTCGGCTCAGTACGAGAGCAGGAAAGGTACACCTGGGCGGAATTATTGCGCTGCTACGGAAAGAGACGGGAGATCGAACGCGAGGCCGGGAAACAACTGCCCGAGGCAGGGGTACAGCGAAGGGCTTGTTGCAGTCAGGATCCGAGCAGTAGAGAGGGTGCTCGAGGAAGAAGTAGTGCGAGCGTTGCCCTTCCTGGACGACACCCAAGCTGTGACCTGTGACAAAGAGCGACTCAAGGAGGCTGCCCGTGTAACAACAAGATTCGCGGACTTGGGAATCGGGGCAGCAAAGCCTTCCTCCTGGTACGCCACATGTGGAAGCTACGTGGAGGCGTTGAATGTGCAAGGCAAGTAGAGAGAGAGGCAGCAAGCGTTCGACGTGTTGGGGACGATGCTCTCGGTAGGGCAAGGGTCGCCGAGACCGAGCGAACGAAATAAGGGGGGCCGCGAAAACTCTTAAATCGCCCGCCGGGCCCGACATTTCCCGGTACCGATGGAAGAGAGGGAACGATTCGTCGCCGCTGCGGCAACGACCAAGGCGCTGTATGGAACAGGTTCCGCACCAGCAGGTATGCGAAGATCGTGCGAGGACACTTCGAGGGGATCGTCCACGGCATCGACGGACCGTCAACACGACGATTGCTGATAGAAGGAGGGCTCACCGGGTACCAGCAACGGCTGGTACAAGCAGTCATCATCAACGCTGTGTTGACGAAAGCGGCTTGGGCACGATGTCTGCAAGTACTGCGACGCGGGGGGAACCGGATGACGAGCACCACATGTTGTGATCGTGTTTGCCGGCCGACATTCAAGCCTTCGAGTTTGCTGAGCCGGACGTCCAGTAGCTGTACCCCCTTCTGCAATACCTATGCCTCTTCTTTGATGTCATCTGCCTCGCACGTGGGGGCCTCATAGCACCCACATGAACAAAAAACATTCTTCGCATCGTAAAGCATACCCTTGCTCTGCACGTCGACCTTGGCACCAGCTGCGATCAATTCCTTGACAATTTTCGAGTGACCTTCGACGCTGGCCCGAGACAGAGCCGTGCAACCATCTGTGTCATTGGGTGAGCGGCTAAAATGTACAACGATGAAGGTCGGTATTTTAAAGTCTCCGGTTGACCGTATAGGCTTGGGTATGTAGGGGGTTGAGAAAAGTGAGAGGGTGCCGCTCGTTTCGGGTGATGTGTCACTCTGTTGTGAAACCTTGTGTCCCCTACCGCGTTTAGGGGGTGTTTGGGATAGGGTAGGGTGTGGTCGTTCGTGCTACGGCGTGAAAAGCCAGGAGGTTTCGACGCTAATATTCGACTCTTGATTATGTTCACCGGGTTGCGTGCTCGTCAGGACGATCCCGGTGCCTGGATTTTCTTCTGGGTGGTTTCGTCTTGCCCGGCGGCTGTGTGTTACGAGGCACGGATTAGGGGAGTTTTATTTCCCTTATCTGGGGAAGAGCTGTCGCTCCAAACCTCGCTTCTTTGTACCACATGCGGAGAAAAGAGAAAGAGAGACATAAATAGAGACAGAGAGGGTTTGGAGGAGGACGCTGGCGTGCGTCGGGGCCAGTGAGAAGCACCGGCCAACTTGCTAGGTAAATCCTGCCGCGGAAAAGGAGCCCTTTCATTCGCTGGGGTCAGCACCCCTGCGGAGGCCCTCTTCGTGTGCCATCACGCGGAAGGAAACAGTAGGCATTATTCAAAGACGCCGCGCCCCCCTCCCCCCCTTCAATCTCTCAGTCTCTGGTGTCCAGGGCGGCGACCATGTTCTCGCCCGGAACCACATGGGTGAGCACGTCCGAATCGCGCAGGCGCTCCTGCATCTCAACGATGAGGCGGTTTTCCGCTGGGTGCGGGGACGCAAGCTTTCGGTGCCGGCTCTTGGCGTGCTGTTGTCGTGGAAGACATCCAGCGTCACCGACCCAGTCGTGACGTGTCGGGCCAGCAGGACGCCAAGAATCGCCGTCACCAGCTCGCGCCGCCGAATCGGCGTCGGCGGAGCCAGCCTCGCCAGCCGATCCTTCCATCTCCAGCTCTCGCGAGCGAGGACGGTCCGTCGCGTCGGGTCCAGGACGACAACCCCACCACCCTGGTCGGATGCGTCCGTCCAGACGTGCACTCGCCGCGCTGGGCGCCTGACTCTGGGGGGAAGCGTCCCCCAGCCAGCGATCACCCGCTTCCAGCTCCGCGAGCAGCTCCTGCGGGAGCTCCACGAGCGCCAACCACCAACCAGAAGCATGAAAAGAGGCGGCAACTGATAGCACGCTAATAGTGCGCCGCCTCCTGCCGATGCCCCCGGAGGCCCGCTGGCGCCCTTGTGAATCTCCGCCTCGTGATCTGCGTTTGTTCATTTCTGCCGCCTCATAAAGGAAAGGAGGGGAAAGATGGGGGGCTGTTGCGCATCCTGTAGAAGAGAAAGCCTTTATCTCCGCCCGCTTCGGGAGAAGAAATCGCAGAAAGACTATCAACCCCGGGGGCCACATGACCGACCGCGATCAAGACGTCCGTCGACCACTAATCCGGAGGTCACGACAACCGATAGCAGGTTGACACCACAATATCAGAAAGGCCGGTTTGTTACAACGGGCCTGATAGCAGGTCACAATCTATGGAAGTCAGACTACTGATAGCAGGTTAACACCACAATCTATCAGAAGCCGGTTTGTGACAACCGGGCAAAAGGAAACCACTAACCCAGAGGTCATGACAATCGATAGCAGGTTAACACCACAATCTATCAGAAGCCGGTTTGTGACAACCGGGCAAAAGGAAACCACTAACCCAGAGGTCATGACAACCGATAGCAGGTTAACACCACAATCTATCAGAAAGGCCGGTTTGTTACAACGGGCCTGATAGCAGGTTACACCACAATCTATGGAAGTCAGACTACTGATAGCAGGTTACACCACAATCTATGGAAGTCAGACTACTGATAGCAGGTTACACCACAATCTATGGAAGTCAGACTACTGATAGCAGGTTTACACCACAATCTATCAGAAGCCGGTTTGTGACAACCGGGCAAAAGGAGACCACTGACCCGGAGGTCACGATAACCGATAGCAGGTTAACACCACAATCTATCAGAAGGCCGGTTTGTTACAACGGGCCTGATAGCAGGTTACACCACAATCTATGGAAGTCAGATTACTGATAGCAGGTTACACCACAATCTATGGAAGTCAGACTACTGATAGCAGGTTACACCACAATCTATGGAAGCCAGACTGCTGATAGCAGGTTAACACCACAATCTATCAGAAGCCGGTTTGTGACAACCGGGCAAAAGGAAACCACTAACCCAGAGGTCATGACAACCGATAGCAGGATAACACCACAATCTATCAGAAAGGCCGGTTTGTTACAACGGGCCTGATAGCAGGTTACACCACAATCTATGGAAGTCAGACTACTGATAGCAGGTTAACACCACAATCTATCAGAAGCCGGTTTGTGACAACCGGGCAAAAGGAGACCACTGACCCGGAGGTCACGATAACCGATAGCAGGTTAACACCACAATCTATCAGAAGCCGGTTTGTGACAACCGGGCAAAAGGAAACCACTAACCCAGAGGTCATGACAACCGATAGCAGGTTAACACCACAATCTATCAGAAGCCGGTTTGTGACAACCGGGCAAAAGGAAACCACTAACCCAGAGGATATGACAACGGATAGCAGGTTAACACCACAATCTATCAGAAAGGCCGGTTTGTTACAACAGGCCTGATAGCAGGTTACACCACAATCTATGGAAGTCAGACTACTGATAGCAGGTTAACACCACAATCTATCAGAAGCCGGTTTGTGACAACCGGGCAAAAGGAGACCACTGACCCGGAGGTCACGATAACCGATAGCAGGTTAACACCACAATCTATCAGAAGGCCGGTTTGTTACAACGGGCCTGATAGCAGGTTACACCACAATCTATGGAAGTCAGACTACTGATAGCAGGTTAACACCACAATCTATCAGAAGCCGGTTCGCGACAACCGGGCAAGTGAGACCACTAACCGGACCACCACGATCTCACAGACGCCAGAGCCGGAACTTCGACTACCAGTTAGTAGGTGTCGCCAGTTCCGGAAAGCGACAGAGCCCGAAACCCATGAAGAAGAAAATTCGTGTCCTGTTCAGTGGATTTCGTTCTCTGCCGGCGCTTTGCACGAAATTAGCTGGCATTGAATTCCCAATTATACTACGGGCCTTGGACGGCGTAAGTCTCACGGATGGATTCCTTCAAATGAACAGCGGGTAAACGAGGCGGGGTCTTTTTTCATTCTTGCTATGACTGCGACAGCATGCGCGCAGGAACTGTCCAGGCATCCAAAGATCCGCATACCTCGTTTTTGTATCGTTGACCTCTCCTGATTGTGTGCTAGCCTGGACAACCTTGAGCACCTCTGCCCTCCTGGAATAAGCGGCAAAATGGTTAGGGAACCGGGTCAACGACCCCCCTCCCCGGTTACAGCCCTTCCGCGTGCAAAACGCTCAGCTGTCTTTTCACGCAGAGAGTTCAGCAGCTGAATGATGTTCCCCTAGCTTCCCTGAGAGCGCCGTTTGTGGTGTATATATCGAAACGAGGCGTGGCGATACACACATCAGCCTGCCGCAACAGTCCTTTGTTCCCTTGAGCATGTTTAGTTGGTTCTCGAGTGAGAATCTGGGTACCCGGGGCATGTTGTAACAAGTAAGAACTATCAAGGGGCATGTTTGTAAGAATTAGTAAATGTAGTGGGCAACCTTGTAAAAAGTAGTAAATATATGGAACTCCTGCAAAGGCTGGTTGAATGGGCGTGCGGACAACGACGGCTGGACGTGGCTTGCACAGGAGGCCCGGTGGCCATCGTGAAATAATTGCTTTCGGCGGGGGCCGACGTCAACGCCGCAGACAACTACGGCAGGACTGCTCTCTTCGCGGCTTGCGGAGGAGACGAGGTGGCCATCGTGAAAGAATTGCTGTCGGCGGGGGCCTACGCAGACAACGACGGCACGACTTCTCTCTTCACGGCTTGCGGAGCAGACAAGATGGCCATCGTTAAAGAATTGCTGTCGGCGGGGGCCGACGTCAACGCCGCCAGCAACTGCGGCTGGACTGCTGTCTTACAGGCTTGCGGGGTAGGCGAGGTGGCCATCGTGACAGAATTGTTGGCAACCGGCGCCAACGCAAACTCCGCAGACAACTGTGGCATGACTGCGCTCATTCTGGCCTGCGAGAACGGCAAAGAAACTATCGTGCCAAAATTGCTGTCGTGCGGTGCCGATGCAAGGGCTGCGGACATGCTCGGCGACACAGCACTCGCTTGGGCGACGGCACGGCCATGCAGGCGTCGTGAAGCAATTGTTGTCTGTTATTCTCTTATTTCCTCGCCTCTTCTCTTCGACCGTTGGGCGAGCTGACGAGCACACTTGGGAAAACGTAGAGCTCTTTTGTGGAGCCCTTCGGTTGCTTGTCTCGCAGTCGACGTCGGGGACACGGGTTGCCTTCTTGTTCTTCACTTTCTGTACGAGAACTTCGAGTGGCTCGGTGTAAGCTTTTTACGCCTCAACACACCCTGGGTCCCTTAGGACTTTCTCGTCGTAGTGGGTCACCATGTCTCCTGATGCCCAATCACCCATCTTTTGAACCTGCATGGGGTCCATACCCGCTTTCAGAAGGGATGCAACAACCATCTCAATCATCTTTTCTGGGGCAGGGAGGGCGGGAAGAAAAGAGAAAGAGAGACATAAATAGAGGTAGCGAGGGTTTGGAGGAGGACGCTGGCGTGCGTCGGGGCCAGTGAGAAGCACCGGCTACATTCAAGCCTTCGAGTTTGCTGAGCCGGACGTCCAGTAGCTGTACCCCCTTCTGCAATACCTATGCCTCTTCTGTGATGTCATCTGCCTCGCACGTGGGGGCCTCATAGCACCCACATGAACAAAAAAACATTCTTCGCATCGTAAAACATACTCTTGTCCTGCACGTCGACCTTGGCACCAGCTGCGATCAATTCCTTGACAACTTCTGAGCGACCGAAGTAGCTGGCAAAATGCAGAGCCGTCCAACCATCTGTGTCATTGGGTGAGCGGCTAAAATGTACAACGACACGAACACAATGTGTGGGTGGTAGCAATAAGATGCAGACTGCATCACGGGCAGCCTGAAGCGGGAGGTGCTAAAACGTAGTAAATATATGGGATCTTGCTTAAGAGCCACATCCATCACACTTGGGAAAACGTAGAGCTCTTTTGTGGAGCCCTCCGTTCTTCGGTGGCATGTCTCGCAGTCGACGTCGGGGACACGGGTTGCCTTCTTGTTCTTCACTTTCTGTACGAGATCGGTGTAAGCTTTTTACGCCTCAACACACCCTGGGTCCCTTAGGACTTTCTCGTCGTAGTGGGTCACCATGTCTCCTGATGCCCAATCACCCATCTTTTGAACCTGCATGGGGTCCATACCCGCTTTCAGAAGGGATGCAACAACCATCTATCCGGGCACTGTGGGTTAGAAAACGCGCCCTCGTCCGTCCCGAGCAGTCGGCGTCGTTGAACGGCTGCAGGATGCCCCGCTTCCCCGCAGTCCCGCGGAGGGCATCCCTAAACGAGGCATGGACGGGAAACGGGCACAAGAGGCGTTTCCCCTTGGCCATGAGTTTCAGAAGGGAAAAGACCTCGACAGGGCAGTACAGAATAGACTCTGGCACGCTGTCGGGTCCATTCGGCAGGAGCAAAGGGGGCAACAGATTGATGCTTTCAAAGGTGAGGTATCTACTGCACGTCCCTGTTGCCTTGAACATAGTCGATCCAACCCTCACGCCGCCCTCGCCGACGCGGACATCCTCCGTCAGGATCGACTGCATGGAGAGTGAAGTGCTCACCCAGCAGCTGCACATCCGCGCCGTACCCGCCAACGGTCCGCACGAAGCCGAAGATCTGACGGGACTGTGCGGCGCCTCGGGGCTCGTCGCTCTCAGGGTCAGGCGCCGCTCTCTTCAACGCTCTGATCATCCTGCGGATGTCGTCAGCAGGATTCTCGAGAACCCAACCATCCGCCGTGTCCTCGGCTAAGATGGCGTTGATGATGTTGTGGGGCGCCTTGTACGCCTCATCTTTCATGCCTACAGGTATCCGCCTCGCTTGGTTTGAGATCCGCCGTGCCCTGTGCACGGCGTGCAGCTCGCTTTGGCTGAGATCCGCCGTGCCACGTGAACGGCGTGCAGCTCGCTTGGTTTGAGATCCGTCTGGCCTCGATGACGTGCAGCTCGCTTGGCTGAGATCCGCCGTGCCATGTGCACGGCGTGCAGCTCGCTTGGTTTGAGATCCGTCTGGCCTCGATGACGTGCAGCTCGCTTTGGCTGAGATCCGCCGTGCCACGTGCATGGCGTGCAGCTCGCTTGGTTCGAGATCCGTCTGGCCTCAGCTCGCTTTGGCTGAGATCCGCCGTGCCCTGTGCACGGCGTGCAGCTCGCTTGGTTCGAGATCCGTCTGGCCTCAGCTCGCTTTGGCTGAGATCCGCCGTGCCCTGTGCACGGCGTGCAGCTCGCTTGGTTTGAGATCCGTCTGGCCTCGATGACGTGCAGCTCGCTTTGGCTGAGATCCGCCGTGCCACGTGCACGGCGTGCAGCTCGCTTGGTTTGAGATCCGCCGTGCCCTGTGCACGGCGTGCAGCTCGCTTGGTTCGAGATCCGTCTGGCCTCAGCTCGCTTTGGCTGAGATCCGCCGTGCCCTGTGCACGGCGTGCAGCTCGCTTGGTTTGAGATCCGTCTGGCCTCGATGACGTGCAGCTCGCTTTGGCTGAGATCCGCCGTGCCACGTGCACGGCGTGCAGCTCGCTTGGTTTGAGATCCGCCGTGCCATGTGCACGGCGTGCAGCTCGCTTGGTTTGAGATCCGTCTGGCCTCGATGACGTGCAGCTCGCTTTGGCTGAGATCCGCCGTGTCATGTGCACGGCGTGCAGCTCGCTTGGTTGAGGTCCGTCTGACCTCGATGACGTGCAGCTCGCTTCGGCTGCCATCCGCCGTGCCATGTGCACGGCGTGCAGCTCGCTTGGTTTGAGATCTGTCCGGGAGACGCGTCCGCGATCGGGCGCATGGCATGCGCCCGATCGCGGACGCGTCAGATTGCTCAGGCGGGTGGGCGCCCGTCGCGGACGTGTGTACTTGTTTTATCTGGGCGCCGGGACGGCCTTCAACCTCTCGTCTTCAGGTTGAAACGGGAGACAAAGGGGGGAAGATGACATGACGCTCGCTCAGTATTGGGATGGTCGTGCCGAGGTTGGCTTGATGGGTCCGGTGACACTAGGGGCCGCGTGTGACCGCCTGCTGAAGCTGGACACCGATGTCCTCGGCGAGCTCCAGCTCACCCTAGTTGTGGCGTCGAAGGGTCCGGTGTTCTCTCCCACCGGCTGGCCGCAGGTCGGTGGGTTTAGGAACAGAGTTGACAGCGGGCCGGCAAGGAAGGGCTTGAGACGACTACAAGCCTTTGTCGACTCCGGCAGGAGGTGGAAAATGAACCGAGGGCGGCAGGGCGCTGTCGCCCGAGCTTCCTGTTTTCCCGCCAGCGTATCAGGCTGGTCATCATAACATCGACTCTCTCATCGTGGTCTTATCAGACCCCTATCATCAAGACGAAGAAGCGGGGCGCAGCGACCCCGCGGGCGGCCTGCAGGTACGTTCTTGGAACGGGCTCTGGGGTACCGGAAGTCAAGGACATGCCTCAAGTGGATAAGGAACTCCGGGAGGCGATCGGCTCCAGCGCCCTGTCCCCGGTGTTGGAGGCTCAGCGCAGTCGCAGAGTATTTTTGGACCGCTGGAGGCGCAGGGCGGGGGACCGTGAAGGGGATGCCTGCCACGCGGCCCTTCTCGGCGAAGTGCTTGTCGAGCTGGGACCCGGAATTGTCAGTAGCGGAACTGATTCGCCGCCAGCCTGACGTGCTGGCGAGGGTCAGGAGGGCCGTCATGGGTGAGTCGGACTCCAACAGGAAGGCATCTGGGCGTCGGTGCAGAAAGAGGTGGACAGAGGCTTCATGGTCGAGCTAGCGGAGCCGCCGACGAATTCGGTCTTTCTACGGCGCTTCATGGTTGCCCAGCTGAACAGAAAGGGTGGCAGACGAAGCTCCGCGCGTGCGATGACGGGCGTATGGCCCTGGTTAATAAGGCGGTCCACATGCGACGAAGGTCAAGCTGGACACCGTCGACGTTTTCGTGGAGGTGGCGCGGCAACAGGCCCAACAGGCCTCCGGTAGGTTTGCCGGGGCGGCCTTCTACTCAGTAGGTTCGGACCATCCGCCGTGTCCTCGGCTAAGATGGCGTTGATGATGTTGTGGGGCGCCTTGTACGCCTCATCTTTCATGCCTACAGGTATCCGCCGACTTTCTCAAGCCTCCGGACCGTCGTCGGGTATGGATGCACGCCCTCGCTCGCACGCCACTCCCTGTACGTGGCCGTGTTCGAGTTGTTGACCCTCCTTGTGCCTGCAGTCGTGTACAGGCTCCTCATGCGAGGGCGGGCTGCATCAGGGGGACGTCCTCGAGGGCACGCTTTAGCGCCCGCCGCTGAGACGTTGACCTCTTCTCAACCCGTGTTACGGGACTGACCAGCGCAGGAGAGCTCTGATCACGCGCTCTCACCAAGTCCTGTACTCTGCGGTACAGCTCAGGACTGGGCACACGCACCGGAAGTGCCCACATCGGAAGCCTCTCCAGTGTCAGAAGGGGCGTATCGTCCGGGAGGCCTCGGAGGCTTCTACTCACGTCCCTCCACTCTTCCTCATTGAACAAGGTCCGCAGAAACGCGACCCACCCAATCATCTTTTCTGGGGCAGGGAGGGCGGGAAGAAAAGAGAAAGAGAGTCATAAATAGAGGTAGCAAGGGTTTGGAGGAGGACGCTGGCGTGCGTCGGGGCCAGTGAGAAGCACCGGCTACATTCAAGCCTTCGAGTTTGCTGAGCCGGACGTCCAGTAGCTGTACCCCCTTCTGCAATACCTATGCCTCTTCTGTGATGTCATCTGCCTCGCACGTGGAGGCCTCATAGCACCCACATGAACAAAAAAACATTCTTCGCATCGTAAAACATACCCTTCCCCTCCTGCACGTCGACCTTGGCACCAGCTGCGATCAATTTCTTGACAACTTCTGAGTGACCGTTCTCGCTGGCAATATGCAGAGCCGTCGAACCATCTGTGTCATTGGGTGAGCGGCTAAAATGTACAACGACACGAACACAGTGTGTGGGTGGTAGCAATCAGATGCAGACTGCATCACGGGCAGCCTGAAGCGGGAGGTGTTACTTTCAGATTCACGTCTCAGGGTCGAGACGCTGGCGACAGAGAATGGATGATCTTGGGCAAACACAAATCTTCCGTGTCATATGTTGACATGTGGCATCTTCTTGTCCGGAAAGTACACGTTGTGAGCCGCTCTCCACATTGGAATTCGGTGTTTTTTGGGTTCCATCTTTGTTTGATAAGGGAACAAGGGAAAACGACATTCACCGATCTGCTATGTATCATCCTGCTTCTTGCATGTCAAAACGTTGTGACCCGAATCACCACATCTGGCGCACTTTCGTTTCTTTGCTGCTGGCGGTGGGTCACTTGACGTGCCGCGCTTGGAGCCCTTTCGTGGTTTGTTGATTACCTCGGAGCATATTCGTTTGCAACAACCACATCGAAGGGGACGGACCTCACCATTGCTTTTCATCCTTCGCTTTTTTTCCCTGCCCCCCAGGAGCGGTATCGTAACGGGAGGAAGTATAATATTATACTTGCACTCAAGGGTTGCAAGGCACGGGCACTTGGACGGCGTAAGTCTCACGGATGGATTCCTTCAAATGAACGGCATGGGTAAACGAGGCGGGGTCTTTTTTCATTCATCTTGCTATCTGTGACATCCCGTCGAGCTGCGACGTTGTCACCGGCGTCAGCGGGCTGAAATTCCCCGCGCCACGTACCAACGCCGCGATCTCCTCCGTCAACACCCCGCGAATCACCGCTGTTTTGCTCAGACAATACGGGTTTCTGGAACGAGTTCCCCAGTCGATGATCACTTCCGTGGGCGCGCGAACCGCGGATGTGCCGGTACTCGGCGACAGTATCAAACGAGGAATTCTCTCTGCGTGAGCACTCACAGGAATTCGAACCAGACGAACAACATTCTTTCGAAGGGTTCTTTAGACAAGTAAAGGTCGGAACTTCGGGGAATTAGCCCCGAATTCGACATCAGGAGAAGGTCGCGTGCGTTTTTTGATGTTCCTTCAGCAAGGTGGCCCCTATAGACCCGCCGAAGTGCAAGGGACAGCCTTGCGAAGCCCAGGTGATGTCAATGAGTGGTCTTGCAGGTCTCGTGTGGAAACAATCAGAGTCGACGGATTTGCGGGTCATTGAAGAGGTTCTGAGATACTTACGTGTACCCGTTTTCTTGTATTCTCGATCGATTCATACTAAGAAGCCCCGGGCGACAATGTCGGACGAATTTGGTGATCGAAAAGCTGGTCTTTGAGGTTTCGCGCAACACCAACCAAGGTATGCCCACTTGCGAGTCATTGAAGAGGTTCTGGGAGAGCTATGGGTACCCGTTTTCTCGATTTTTTGACCGATTCATCCAAAGAAACCCTCACAGGAATTCGAGCTCATACGAACAGTGTTCTTTCGCCGGTCGGTCGACCACCTCGTGTGCGCGAAAGCGGCGGGGGCTCCGTTTCCCGAGCACCTGATTTCGCGCTTGGCGAAGCACCGCCGACAACGTCGACCCGACGTTGGCGCAAATGACGGTGAGGTACACGTCGGATGTGGTGGCACTGGCGCGCGTGTTGAGATCGGCGGAGGTGACCGAACACCTGTGAAGGGCCGGAAGCGGGGCCACGATGATCCGAGACGGTTCATGCGGCAGCACCACTCGGTGTTCAAGCGCGGCAAACAGCCGCGCCTACCGAAGACGGAGGACGAGAAGGCTTCGCCGTTGCACGTCGACAACGTGCGACTCATGAACGTGGGGCTGTTGCGTGGGCGTATGAACGAGACGACGCGGGCCAGGTTCGATGAGACGTGGCGGCGGACGTTCGATGTGGCGAAGTTGCGGCGGTCTTCTTCTCGACGGGTTTCGCGGCTGCAAGCGAAGCATGCGGAGGAGCTGGAGATGAACGGCATTGCGCAACGGGCTAGCGGCCCGGGTAGGTCGGACAACGTCCCGTTCACTGTGGTGGAGGAAAAGGAGGGCGCACTGCGCCAGCGTTTTATTTTGTGGACGCACGAGGCAAACGACGATCGAGGCGGATGGCTACGAGGCCCAGGTACCGCTGAAGCACGTCAGCACGTACCTCGACGCGGTGCACGCGGAGCGTGGCTCGACACGCGACCTCCACTGCGGATTTTACGGCGTAGAAGTTCCGCGGGGGGCACGGGATGCCTTTCGCTTCCAGGACGACGCAGGCGATTGGTGGGACCTCACCCGCCTGCCGATGGGCCACACGTGTGCACCGGAATTGATGCACACGTTGACTTCGACGATCGCCGGGCACCCCGATTTCGTTAAGACGGTGCATGTGGTGCCAGCGGCTGTGACGGTGCACACGTGGGTCGACAACGTGCGCTACGCAGGGTCCCGGAAAGACGTGCTCGAGGCGTCCCGCAAGGTTGACGAATTGGCAGCTCGTTCGAAGGTAACGTGGAAAGACGCAGACACGAGAACCGCCAGCACCCGGTACGAGTTTATCGGGGTGGACTGGGACCACCAGGGCAGGAAAGTCGGCATTTCGGCAAGGTTGTCGAAGAAATTGGCACGGGATCTGGAAGAGGTGCGCAAGGGTGCGATGTCCGCGTCCGGTCTGGAGACGCTGGGTGGTCGGTTGCTGCACGCGTCGGCCATCGTGGGTGTTTATGTCGGCGAGTTCTACTTCGCCTTGAAGTTTCTTCGCCGGTTGACGAATGCGCTGAACCGGGGCGAGAAGGCCGTCGACCAGACGATTCGCCTCTCGGGTAGTGTGCAGCGGCTACTCGACGGCTGGGTTCGCGCGGTGTTGGAGAAGCGAAGAATGCCAGTGGCGGCCCGGGTGCCGTCGCTCACCGTGTTTGTGGACGCAAGTCTCGAGGGATGGGGCGGCGTGCTGGTTGACGTCGCCACCAACGCGATCGAAGTTCTGGGCTCGCGGTGGTCCAGGAAAGAGAAGGGCCTTCACATCAACGAGCTGGAGGCCCTTGCATTTGAACTTTGTGTGTCGGCAGTGCCTGACAAGTACGCGGGCGGCACGGTCACCGTCGTGGTTGACAACACGACGGTGCAGGGTGTTGCGCGGAAAGGGGCATGTCTGCGATCGCAGACTTTGAACGATGCCGTGGTGAACGGGCTCACACGCCTGCGCCACATGAACATTTCCTTATCTGTGCGCTGGGTAAAAAGCGCCGGGAATCCTGCTGACCTTCCGTCACGGGTTCCGTTATCGGCAATTTCCGATAAGAATATGGCCGACATGGCACTTGCAGTTAGGCAGTTCCTGACTGGCGATATGGGTTTGGTGGTGTGACCTCCTGGCCTAGCCTGTTTCTCTCACCATTCAGCGGCTATCTCGGGGGGTTACCCCATCGTAAGTGCAATTCGTTTAGTTTTCTTCCTTTCGCGTTCATTTCATTGAACTGATCATTGTCACCGAGTGAAGCGCACAAAGCATTCCGCATAGTTGTTTGGGCTGTTCCGCATAGTTGCGCATAGTTTTCGGGGACCAAAATTGGACCAAAATTAGACCAAAATTGGACCAAAAAATTGGACCAAAATTGGACCAAAATTGGACCAAAATTGGACCAAAATTGGACCAAAATTGGACCAAAATTGGACCAAAATTGGACCAAAATTGGACCAAAATTGGACCAAAATTGGACCAAAATTGGACCAAAATTGGACCAAAATTGGACCAAAATTGGACCAAAATTGGACCAAAATTGGACCAAAATTGGACCAAAATTGGACCAAAATTGGACCAAAATTGGACCAAAATTGGACCAAAATTGGACCAAAATTGGACCAAAATTGGACCAAAATTGGACCAAAATTGGACCAAAATTGGACCAAAATTGGACCAAAATTGGACCAAAATTGGACCAAAATTGGACCAAAATTGGACCAAAATTGGACCAAAATTGGACCAAAATTGGACCAAAATTGGACCAAAATTGGACCAAAATTGGACCAAAATTGGACCAAAATTGGACCAAAATTGGACCAAAATTGGACCAAAATTGGACCAAAATTGGACCAAAATTGGACCAAAATTGGACCAAAATTGGACCAAAATTGGACCAAAATTGGACCAGTATTGGACCAGTATTAGGGGACCCACCCACCCCGGCCACGGCCCCAGGGTGGGACATTGTCCGTCGGTATTCCAAAAACGTCATCCCCCAATCATCTTTTCTGGGGCAGGGTGGGCGGGAAGAAAAGAGAAAGAGAGACATAAATAGAGGCAGCGAGGGTTTGGAGGAGGACGCTGGCGTGCGTCGGGGCCAATGAGAAGCACCGGCCACCTTGCTAGATAAATCCTGCCGCGGAAAAGGAGCCCTTTCATTCGCTGGGGTCACCACGGCCCTCTTCCGTGTGCCTTCACGCGGAAGGAAACAGTAGGCATTATTCAAAGACGCCGCGCCCCCTTCCCCCCCCTTCAATTTGTTAGTCTCTGGTGTCCAGGTCGGCGACCATGTTCTCGCACTGCTCAGTCAACTTCCGCACTCATCCGTCTCTCGAGCCTCGCTCACGAAACGGCTTCTGGTTTTTTTGATGTTGGCAAGAGCTTCCGCCAGCGCTTGCATTGCTTGTTGTTTGCTAGTACTTTGTCCCCTGTACAGATATTTGTGGTCGACACACACATCAGTATAGACTTTCTCCGACGTGCTGCAATTCCTGCTTGGGGAGACGTCAAGGTGTCCTCAAGCAGCGGCACCGCAAAAAGAGACGTGATGAATCTGCCAACCAGACGCATTCGTTAAACTGCTTTCCGTCTTCGGTATTCTGAGAGGAGGCGTGGGGAGGGATCCCGGCGGGTTGGCAGGACCTTGGGATACAAGGTTGGGTCTCCGGCTGGCTACCGACGGGGTATTACGTTCGAAGATTCTTCCGATCTGATTCGGGAGTGCGGGGAGGATGGGTGCGTGGATGTTCGAAGATGGGAACGAATCAATCCTGCAGAGACTATGATGCGTAGAGAGGAACTGATTGCAAGAGTTACAAGAGTTTCATTAAAACTGCAGCACTGATTATGAGTCATACAACAAATTCATGTCAGAAGAGAGTGCATACTTAAGAAGCGAGCCATGTTGACACAGTTACGGTCGATGGAGATAGCTCTCCGGATGTCGCTCAGGTTTCAATTCTTGCGTGCTTCCAAGATCAACTTCTCTGCGTCCAGATTCTTCGAATACTTCAAAAGGTCGGTGGGAGATTAGAATTTGAGGTGAGAGCGTTCCTGCGAAAAGGTTGACAATCACGGCAAAAAACGTACGAAGCTGTTGGTGTACACCTACCATTTGCCCACGATTTCAGTTTATTTGGTCTGGTTCGTCAATGAAGCCCCGTCTTGAGCAGGCACAGCATCGAAAACGCAGTTTCAGTGCTGCCCACGGGTTCGGCGTGCACTGTTAGCCACCATGTGGGTGCTGACACTGCAATTCCTGCCCTGCCGCCCAAGAGTAGCGCTGCCGTTACTGCACCCTAAGATGGCCCTTGAGGAGCGTAGCCTGCCAATGGAAGCGACGAGCTTAAAGCACTGACATACGCCCTTATATGGCCCTTGAGGTAGGTCAGTTTGTTGAACGCTTACGTCCGCCACTCAACCCAGATCTACCTGTGTTTCGTGTGTGCTACAGCGCATTTGATCTTTCGCAGCTGGCAGTCTCCTCAAGCATTTCCTAGAAACAGCAGGTACTTATACAAAAAAGAGGTAGTCCCCTGCGTGAGCCGCGACAACAAACACTTGCAGGTTCTCGAGGCGCAAATGCTTTTCGACGAGCGGAACGGAAGGTCTACATGTAGTGGAACAAACGCTCGAGACGTGAAACGCGAATCTATGCGCTGACGCCGCAGCCAGCACAGCACAGAGGAGTTTCTGCTCTTCGTATATTCTGACGAGAAACTGCCTAGAAGAAAGGGAAAAGTAAGAACACGTCTTTGTAACTGATAAGCACTAGCGCAAGGGAATGTTGAGTGACTGCCTTAACCCGGGGAAACGAGCTTGGGCGAGGTCACCGGGGGGTTAGGGAGGGTGGGAAAACTTGAACTTTTCTTTGAACCACAATCAGGTCCATCCCTATCCCCTGCAGCTGCATTTAGTTTCGTCTGGTGCTGGATTCGACTGTCTCTCACGGTCTATCACGTCCATCCCTATCCCCTGCAGCTGCATTTAGTTTCGTCTGGATTCGACTGTCTCTCACGGTCTATCAGGTCCATCCCTATCCCCTGCAGCTGCATTTAGATTCGTCTGGATTCGACTGTCTCTCACGGTCTATCAGGAGCGGATCGACCGGCTTAGTTCCCTGCCTCGTGCCAACCCCTTGCTCCTTGTTGGCCATCCGAGATGCGGTGCGAAGTCGTCACTGTCACAGTTTCACTGAAGGAGTTGATGCACCACGAAAGTCGATTAGAGAACTTCACACAGCCTTCAGGGTCACTGTTTGCCTCCGCACGTCCGGAGTCTGACGAGCCCGAAAACCCACCGGAATGATTCCGCGCACTTCCTTTTCTCCCTCATGAGTTGTCCCCCGCGGTCTATTACTAATACAGACATGTCGGCGACAGACAAGCCTGTCGCCGACATGTCTGAAAACGCTCAGGCGTATTACAAGTATTGACATGGAAGAAAGAAGCGTGCGGGAAAGAAGGCTCTGGAGCAGGTTGCGCGAGAGGTTGGGTTTCTGACAAACCGTACCCTGGGACGACCGATAGGCTGGTGACCGTTTGATTCGGCAAGAAATCAAGCAGCACAGGATCAGTGGCTTTGTCGTAGTTCCAGAAACGAAGAAAAAGAAGAAGCTGGAACAGAGCCTGGATCACCAAGGAAAAGGTGATCCGGCTCTGTTCCAGCTTTCGCAGGCTCCTCGGCTACCGACGCGGTAGACAGCAATCCGGGGCGGACCGGCCAAGCTGTACCCAGCATATCTGCACCGGACGCCATTGCAACGAAGCGCTTCCAGTAGCCGTCTCGACTGAGGAATGGGAGGAGGACGAACATTTGCCTTCGCTGCGACAGCTTTTTCAGCGTTGCAAAAGAGGCGGCTCAACACATGCCGAACAGCACCGTTCGAACTTGCGAGGTCGCCTGCTTTCACTGAGCCAACAGGGTCGCCAAGAATTCATTGGTGTTTCGGGGCTTCCCCACATTGTTCACGAGGAAGACGCTGACTTTGACGATAACTGTGACAAGCTAAACGTCAAAATCAACACGTTCGACGCAATGAAATTCAGCTCCTTCATCCTAAAACCATCGGCGCACAAATAGCGTCAGTTTTGCTGCTCACTTTTTAGAGTTAAAGTTAGCTTGAAATTCCGGGGTTTTAGGGTCTCCGTGTGACCGTTCATGAATGGGTTCTCTTAGCTTTTTCCTCGATTTATCATTTCATGAGCTTTCTTTCACATCTATGCAGTCACCAAAAAATAGGCTATATTTTGCAAAAGAAAAAGTCTTTCTATTTTCGAAAGTGAAAAGAAGAAGATTTCTTTCGGCCGCTCAATTTTACATATCTTGAAGAATCTTTCGTAACTATGTATTAGTAATTGTTGTCGAAATGGCACCTCGAACCAGCTCATTGACGCTGCTCTCTGGACGTCTCTGAGGAGTACGGCAGCTTGCGGGCTGGATGCTGCGGCTGCCAGCCACGTGGCTCCGCCTCCGGGTTCAAGGCGGAGAGGATGAGGGAAGTCTGCTCCGTCTCCTCCGCCTGCCACTCGTTCTTATTCGCTTCGAACTCCAGCTCGGGTGCCGACGCTTCCGACAAAAGAGAGCAGACGTTGCTGCTGATGGGCATGGGAGAGCCCGTGTCCGCTAAGGCACGACTCGATGAGCCTCGTGCTGTGCATTTATTATTGATCATAACAAATGCACAATTGATGTCTCCTCACTCCATCAACAGCCAACAGCTGGCACGGTTTACCTCTAACAAGCTCATGGACGCTGCTCTCTGGACGTCTCTGAGGAGTACGGCAGCTTGCGGGCTGGATGCTGCGTCTGCCAGCAACGTGGCTTCGCCTCCAGATGTGTTCAAGGCGGAGAGGATGAGGGCGGCCTGCTCAGTCTCCGCCGCCTGCCACGCATTCTTCTTCGCTTCGAGCTCCAGCTCGCGGGCGAACGATGTTGCTGCTGCTGCTTCCCTGCCGCTGCTGCCTTGCTGCTGCTGCTGCCTTGCTGCTGCTGCTGCCTTGCTGCTGCTGCTGCCTTGCTGCTGCTGCTGCCTTGCTGCTGCTGCTGCCTTGTTGCTGCTCCTGCCTAGCTGCAGCTGCTGCTGCTGCTGCCTTGTTGCTGCTGCCTTGGCGCTGCTGTGTTGCTGCTCCTGCTTCCCTGCCGCTGCTGCCTTGCTGCTGCTGCTGCCTCTTGCTGCTGCTGCTGCCTTGTTGCTGCTGCTGCCTTGCCGCTGCTGTGTTGCTGCTCCTGCTTCCCTGCCGCTGCTGCCTTGCTGCTGCTGTCCTGCTCCTGCTGCTGCCTTGCTGCTGCTGCCTTGCCGCTGCTGCCTTGCTGCTGCTGCCTTGCCGCTGCTGCCTTGCTGATGCTGCCTTGCTGCTGCTGTCCTGCTGCCGCTGCAGCCTTGCTGCTGCTGTCCCGCTGCTGCTGCTGTCTTGCTGCTGCTGCATTGCTGTTGCTGCATTGCCGCGGCGGCCTTGCTGCTGCTGCTGCTGCCTTGCTGCTGCTGCCTTACGGCGGCTGCCTTGCTGATACCTTGCTGCTGGTGTCTTGCCGCTGCTGTCTTGCTTCTGCTGCTGCCTTGCCGCGGCTGCCTTGCTGCTACTGCTGCCTTGCCGCTGCTGCCTTGCTGATGCTGCCTTGCTGCTGCTGTCCTGCTGCTGCTGCTGCCTTGCCGCTGCAGTCTTGCTGCTCTGCTGCTGCCTTGCTGCTCCTGCTGCCTTGCTGCTGCTGCCTTGCCGCGGCTGCCTTGCTGCTGCTGCTGCCTTGCTGCTGCTGCCTTACCGCGGCTGCCTTGCTGATGCCGCCTTGCCGCTGCTATCGAACTGCTGCCGCCTTGCCGCTGTTGCCTTGCCGATGCTGTCTTGCTGCCGGTGTCTTGCCGCTGCTGTCTTGCTTCTGCTGCTGCCTTGCCGCCGCTGCCTTGTTGCTGCTGTCTTGCTGCTGCTGCCTTGCTGGTGCTGCCTTGCTGCTGCTGCCTTGCCGCCGCTGCCTTGTTGCTGCTGTCTTGCTGCTGCTGCCTTGCTGCTGCTGCCTTGCTGCTGCTGCCTTGCTGCTGCTGCCTTACCGCGGCTGCCTTGCTGCTGCTGCTGCCTTGCTGCTGCTGCCTTACCGCGGCTGCCTTGCTGCTGCTGCTGCCTTGCTGCTGCTGCCTTACCGCGGCTGCCTTGCTGATGCCGCGTTGCCGCTGCTATCGCACTGCTGCCGCCTTGCCGCTGTTGCCTTGCCGATGCTGTCTTGCTGCCGGTGTCTTGCCGCTGCTGTCTTGCTTCTGCTGCTGCCTTGCTGCTACTGCTGCCTTGCCGTTGCTGCCTTGCTGCTGCTGCCTTGCTGCTCCTGCTGCCTTGCTGCTGATGCCTTACCGCGGCTGCCTTGTTGCTGCCTTGCGGATGCCGCCTTGCCGCTGCTATCGTGCTGCTGCTGCCTTGCCGCTGCTGCCTTGTTGCTGGTGGCTTGCTTCTGCTGCTGCCTTGCTGGTGCTGCCTTGCCGCGGCTGCCTTGCTGCTGCTGCTGCCTTGCTGATGCCGCCTTGCCGCTGCCATCGCGATGCTGCCGCCTTGCCGCTGTGCCGCTGCTGCCTTGCTGCTGCTGCCTTGCTGCTGCCTTGCTGCTGCTGCCTTGCTGCGGCTGCCTTACTGCGGCTGCCTTGCTGTGGCTGCCTTGCTGCGGCTGCTGCCTTGCTGCTGCTGCCTTGCCGCGGCTGCCTTCCGGATGCCGCCTTGCCGCTGCTGTCGTGCTGCTGCTGCCTTGCCGCTGTTGCCTTGCCGCAGCTGCCTTGCTGCTCGTGTCTTCCCGCAGCTGTCTTGCTTCTGCTGCTGCCTTGCTGCTGCTGCTGCTTTCTTGCCGACCTTTTTTACGCCTGGGAAGGGTAGGTGCGCAGCTCGGAGGCCAGATACGAAGTTAGGGGCTTTCACCCACAGCAAAGGAACTGCTTGCCTTGGCCGCGTTTCGAAAAACACGTTTCCAGGGGACACCGCGAGGAGGTGGCAAGTCAGATTTTGTCCCCCAACCCCAAGACCACCCAGGGGCCTTTGATGGCCAGCTTCTTGGACTTCACGACCTCTCAGGACCACTTTGCTGAAGGAACACCGAAAACGTGATAGGCAACTGTTGCATGTCGAAATGGGGAGGGCACGTTCTCCCGAAGTTGCGACCGAAAGAACGTCGTTCGTAGGAGCTTCGAATTCCTGTGACGGTTTCGTTGGATGCATCGGTCAAAATATCAACAAAATATGCACCCATAGCTCTGACAGAACCTTTTCGCTGACTCGTAACTTCACATACCTTGACTGCTTCCACACGAACTCTCGAACACCAGATTTTTCAAGCACAACTCCGACCCGAACCATCTTGTGAATTTCTTTTCTTCTTCTAGTTCCTGTTTGCGTTGTGTGTGCTGAATCCTGTTTTCTTTCGAGTCGGCCTCTTCACACAAGAGGCCGAACCTGGACAAGAAGGCCCACATCAAAGCGCTGAGAATCCATCAAATGCACGAGGGGGCCCGCAGGGCCACCGAGTGCGGGTTACTATAAATATTTGTGGCTTCAAAACCCGTCCGTCCGTCACAGTAAGATTTTCCTTGTTTAAAATTCACCTTCGTCGAAAATTTTTATAAAACTCAAAAAAAAAAATTCAATAGGGTCCCCTACAGAAATCCGCGAAATAGCCTATAACAGTCCAGGTGTCAGGATTGGTCGGGTTTGCAGCACAGGTTTGTAACGTTTTTGTGCACCGCACCAACGACTCTCAAACTTACTTACAGGTACTGCTTTGAAGAATCCAGGGGCAGTCCAAGTGCCCCCCGATTTGGGAATTAAAAAATTAAAGGAAGAATTCGACATACTGTACTCACACTCTTGTGGCTTCCCCCTTTTGCGCATCGCTTCATCGATATATTGCTTCATCGATTCATTGCTTCATCTATTGCTTTGCGTTTCTTTGTTGACTTCTTGTGCAGCAAGCTGGACCCTAAGTGCAATGCAAACAACACACCTTTCGTTCTGCCACTGTTTGTTGTAGGTGCTGTTGATGCTGTTGATGCTGTTGATGCTGTTGATGCTGTTGATGCTGTTGATGCTGTTGATGCTGTTGATGCTGTTGATGCTGTTGCTGCTGTTGCTGCTGTTGCTGCTGTTGCTGCTGTTGCTGCTGTTGCTGCTGTTGCTGCTGTTGCTGCTGTTGCTGCTGTTGCTGCTGTTGGTGCTGTTGGTGCTGTTGGTGCTGTTGGTGCTGTTGGTGCTGTTGGTGCTGTTGGTGCTGTTGGTGCTGTTGGTGCTGTTGGTGCTGTTGATGCTGTTGATGCTGTTGATGCTGTTGATGCTGTTGATGCTGTTGATGCTGTTGATGCTGTTGATGCTGTTGATGCTGTTGATGCTGTTGCTGCTGTTGCTGCTGTTGCTGCTGTTGCTGCTGTTGCTGCTGTTGCTGCTGTAGGTGCTGTAGGTGCTGTTGGTGCTGTTGGTGCTGTTGGTGCTGTTGGTGCTGTTGGTGCGGTTGCTGTTGGTGCTGTTGATGCTGTTGGTGCTGTTGGTGCTGTTGGTGCTGTTGGTGCTGCTGTTGATGCTGTTGATGCTGTTGATGCTGTTGATGCTGTTGATGCTGTTGCTGCTGTTGCTGCTGTTGCTGCTGTTGCTGCTGTTGGTGCTGTTGGTGCTGTTGGTGCTGTTGGTGCTGTTGGTGCTGTTGGTGCTGTTGGTGCTGTTGATGCTGTTGATGCTGTTGATGCTGTTGATGCTGTTGATGCTGTTGATGCTGTTGATGCTGTTGCTGCTGTTGCTGCTGTTGCTGCTGTTGCTGCTGTTGCTGCTGTTGCTGCTGTTGCTGCTGTAGGTGCTGTAGGTGCTGTTGGTGCTGTTGGTGCTGTTGGTGCTGTTGGTGCTGTTGGTGCTGTTCTGTTGGTGCTGTTGGTGCTGTTGGTGCTGTTGGTGCTTGGGCAATGGTATGTGTTTGTTTCTGCTTCCTGACTCCTGCTGACGCTCCCCCCTCATCTTCTGCTTCTCTATCTGCTGCCCCTGCTGCTGCCAGCTGTTACCCTGGCTGCCCCTCCTAGCTGATGCTCATCTTGCTTATTCCCCTGTTGATGCAGCTGCTGCTGCTCCTCTATCTGCTGCCCCTCTAGCTGTTGCTCCTCCAGCTGCACTCATCTTGCTTCGTCCCTCTTTGCGGCTCCTCTAGCTGCTGCTCCTCTAGCTGCTCCTGTCTTGCCTCCAGTGGTTGCTCATCTTGCTTCCTTCTTGCTGCTGCTCCTCGAGCTGCTGCTCATCTTCCTTCTTCCCTCTTGCTGTAGCTCTTCCTCCTGCTTCTGCTCCTCTATCTGCCGCCCCTCTAGCTGTTCTATCCTCTAGCTGCTGCTCATCTTGCTTCTTTCTCTCTTGCTGCAGCTCTTCCTCCTGCTTCTGCTCCTCTTTCTGTTGCCCCTCTAGCTGTTTTATCCTAGCTGCTGCTCCTCTAGCTGCTACTCATCTTGCTTCTTCCCTCTTTGCTGCTCCTCGAGCTGCTGCTCATCTTGCTCCTGCTCATCTTCCTTCTTCCCTCTTGCTGTAGCTCTTCCTCCTGCTTCTGCTCCTCTATCTGCTGCCCCTCTAGCTGTTCTATCCTCTAGCTGCTGCTCATCTTCCTTCTTCCCTCTTGCTGTAGCTCTTCCTCCTGCTTCTGCTCCTCTATCTGCTGCCCCTCTAGCTGTTCTATCCTCTAGCTGCTGCTCATCTTCCTTCTTCCCTCTTGCTGTAGCTCTTCCTCCTGCTTCTGCTCCTCTATCTGCTGCCCCTCTAGCTGTTCTATCCTCTAGCTGCTGCTCATCTTACTTCTTTCTCTCTTTTTGCTGCAGCTCTTCCTCCTGCATCTGCTCCTCTATCTGCTGCCCCTCTAGCTGTTCTATCCTCTAGCTGCTGCTCATCTTGTTCTGCTCATCTTCCTTCTTCCCTCTTGCTGTAGCTCTTCCTCCTGCTTCTGCTCCTCTATCTGCCGCCCCTCTAGCTGTTCTATCCTCTAGCTGCTGCTCATCTTGTTCCTGCTCATCTTCCTTCTTCCCTCTTGCTGTAGCTCTTCCTCCTGCTTCTGCTCCTCTATCTGCCGCCCCTCTAGCTGTTCTATCCTCTAGCTGCTGCTCATCTTGCTTCTTTCTTTCTTGCTGCAGCTCTTCCTCCTGCTTCTGCTCCTCTTTCTGTTGCCCCTCTAGCTGTTTTATCCTAGCTGCTGCTCCTCTAGCTGCTACTCATCTTGCTTCTTCCCTCTTTGCTGCTCCTCGAGCTGCTGCTCTTCTTGCTCCTGCTCATCTTCCTTCTTCCCTCTTGCTGTAGCTCTTCCTCCTGCTTCTGCTCCTCTATCTGCTGCCCCTCTAGCTGTTCTATCCTCTAGCTGCTGCTCGAGCTGCTAGAATGACCAAAAATGCCCAAAGAGCCGCGCCTGAATGACGGCGAACCGCGCCAAAGAGCGGTACTAGAGCGACTGCAAATCTCCAAAGCACCTTTGTTTGAAGGACTGCAGAACGGTGCCAGGTTGACAGCCAATGGCCAAGGATTGGCACCAGAATTAACGAACAGCGTGACACGTGAATGGTGTTGTTTGGCTGAACAGGAAACTGTCCAAACCTGTCAAAGAATCCTGATCAATCATCAGGCAAAGACAGTTGGATAAACAACAAAGACTGCCTGCGTCTGCCGCGCTTGCAGCGCGTTTCCGAGGAACACCACCAGGAGGTGCAGGTCAGATTTTTGTCCCTCATGTCAAACAAGCAATGAGCCATCGTCTGGACTTAGAAGCGGAGGATGATGAGGAATATCCTTTGTGTGACTCTTGATCCCTTTGAAGAGTTTTCTGCAGTTCACAGGGCCACCTTGCCAAAGGAGCTCTCAACAATGCGATGAGCACCCGCTCTCCTGATGTCGAAATGGGGGGGAAGTTCCGATCTTCGAAAGAACGTCGTTCGTCTGAACTTCGAATTCCTGTGAGGGTTTCTTCAGATGCATCGGTCAAAACCATCATCAATTTGAGCACGCACACCGCTCTCTGCACTTGTTCACTTAATCGCAAAAAAAATGGCATACTTCATTGTTTCCGGTGGGCGCCAAAACAACCGGCATTGAACCTCGTCACCCCGCCATCTTTTATTTTGGTGTCATGTTCTTCCGGTTGTTTTTATTACCTTTTTTGTCGTTTCAATTTGAATGGTTTCAACTTCTTCTTGCTCGAGTCGGGCCTCCCATAGATGAGAGGCCCCCTTTCCTGGACAAGACGGCCGCCTTCTTTCAAAGGTTCGGGATTCACGAGGGGGCCCGCTAGGGCCACCGAGTGCGGGTTTGCGGGCGGGTTTCCAAGCAAAAATTTCACCTTTGCTGAAAAAAAAATTCCAAAAAATTCCTGAAAAAAAATATCCAGAAATCCATTTTCCTAGGCAATTCCTTTAGGAAAACTGCAAAATTTTGGCAGCACCCAATTCTCGCGGGTCAGACCCCAAGAAGATCAGACCAGGTTACTACATAATATTATATATGAGAGACCATGTGCGTCTGTGTGTCTGTCTGTGTGTCCTCGGCAGGTCCAAAAATTGAACGACTTTTTCACCGAAACTACAAAATTTCGGGGGCCTATCACTCCACCGCTCGGACTAGAACTCATAATTCATGTGGCGTCTCTGTTAAAAGGAGCACGAAATTTTTGGGCCGAACCACCTTAGAGCGCGGCGCCCCGCACGGGGGCTCGGGTCACAGAATTTTCGAACCAGACGCCTGTACAAGTGGGAACTTTTTTTCCGGGAATCACTTTTTCACCCCGCCGCTCGGACTTTGTGTCAAAATTTCCGAAAATTTTTTCGAAATTTTTTTTTTTACTTGAAAGCCCCCCCCCCCCCCCCCCCCCGGGTCGGGGTGTTTTATTTCTGGAAGGGTTCGGTTTTGGGGTCGGTTTCGGGTTCGGTTTTGAAACCGACCCCAAAACCGACCCCAAAACCGAACCTTCCAGAATTAAATCTGAAAACCGAACCCGAAACCGACCCCAAAACCGACCCCAAAACCGAACCTTCCAGAATTAGATTTGGAAACCGAACCCGAAACCGACCCCAAAACCGAACCCTTCCAGAAATAAAACACCCCCCACCCCCCCCCCCCCCCCCCACCCGGGGCGGGTTCCGGGTGGAATTTTTGGTCGAAAAAATTTCGAAATTTTACTTCATTTTTCGGACTTTTTCGAGTACTTTGACTCGTTTTTTTTTGAAAATTTCACGTTTTTTCTTCCCCAAGCCGGGCCGATAGGCCCGGCTTGGGGAAGTAACACGCTCCGAAGGAGCGTGACTATATAAATATGCGGGTTAAGAATCTGTCCGTCTGTCACAATGAAAAAATCCAAGCAAAAATTTCACCTTTGCTGAAAAAAAAATTCCAAAAAATTCCTGAAAAAAAATATCCAGAAATCCATTTTCCTAGGCAATTCCTTTAGGAAAACTGCAAAATTTTGGCAGCACCCAATTCTCGCAGGTCAGACCCCAAGAAGATCAGACCAGGTTTGGTCGGGTTGCGGCGCGTTGGTCCCCTGGACCTGCCATTTCTGGCTGCTCTAACTCCACCCTCTTTTCCTTGGCATCCCACTTTTGCAATTTCAGGTGGGGCAAACACAGGACTCCAGAGGAACGGCGCAGAACGGGAAGCAAATGGATAGTGTTGGAGTCCTGTGTGTCTACATTCTCTTTCTTGAAGGTGCCAAGGAATCCTGTCAAGGCATTCTCTCGGTCTTGCTGGGGTCCTGCTGCTGCTGCTGCTGGTCTCTGCTGCTGCTTTTGGCTGCGTGCTTTCGCTTTCCTGCCTACTGATGCTCTTGCTGCTACTCTTGCTGCTGCTCTTGGAAAAGGCAAAGGGGTGAAAACTCCACGTGCTGACATTAGTGGCAACCTGTTTTTCGGCCAAAAGGGGCCTGCCATGTCAGCACTCGTGGGACTTCTTTATCATTTCTTTATAAAGATGGAGAAAAGTGAGCATGAACAGCCTTATGTGGCCTTATCCCTGTGTGGCTTCCCAAACTTGCAAAATGCTTCGAAAGAAACCCTCATGTGAGGTTGGAGCTTCCACTACTAACTACCAAAACTTTCGTTGAAGGCCACAACTTCAGGGAGGTGAGCCTTTTCATTTCGGATCAATTCGAAGCAATTGGGAAGCCCCGAAATCAAGAAATCAATCAATGACCTACAAATCCACATACTAGATCTGCAAAACCACTCGTATGTGATCTTCTCCTGATGTCGAATTCGGGGAAGTCACGACCTTCTATGCTGTTCAGGGCCATATTGCTGAAGGATTGTCATAAAAATGTCAGAACCTCTTGTATGACTCGCAAATTCGCATGCTTTGAAGGTTTCCGCAAGACGAGCTTTTCCAATCAACCAAACACACGGTCATTGTTTGACCAATCGATTCGGGAAACAATATCAAAGACTGCCTGCGTCGGCCGCGCGTTGAGCACTTTTACGAGGGACACCACGAGGAGGTGCAGGTCAGATTCTTGTCCCTCATGTAAAGAAACGCATGATAAGAGACCTTCCCCCTTTTCAAAAGGAGGGGCTTGTACTTCCGAAGTTCCGACCCTTGAAAGAACACTGTTCGTCTGTGCTTCGAATTTCTGTGAGGGTTTATTTGGATGAACTGGTCAAAAATTCGAGAAAACGGGTACCCATAGCTCTCCCAGAACCTCTTCAATGACTCGCAAGTGGGCATACCTTCGTTGGTTTCGGGCGAAACCTCGAAGACCGATCACCAAATTCGTCCGACATTGTCGCCCGGGGCTTCTTAGCATGAATCGATCGAGAATACAAGAAAACGGGTACACGTAAGTATCTCAGAACCTCTTCAATGACCCGCAAATCCGAATACTCTGATTGTTTCCACACGAGACCTGCAAGACCACTCATTGACATCACCTGGGCTTCGCAAGGCTGTCCCTTGCACTTCGGCGGGTCTATAGGGGCCACCTTGCTGAAGGAACATCAAAAAACGCACGCGACCTTCTCCTGATGTCGAATTCGGGGCTAATTCCCCGAAGTTCCGACCTTTACTTGTCTAAAGAACCCTTCGAAAGAATGTTGTTCGTCTGGTTCGAATTCCTGTGAGGGCTTCTTTGGATGAATCGGTCAAGAATTCGAGAAAACGGGTACCCATAGCTCTCCCAGAACCCCTTCAATGACTCGCAAATTTGCATCTTTGCTTTGACCATTTCCACGCGGGCCCCCAAGCTGAGCTTTTCCCATCAACCAAACAAACAGTCATTGTTGACCAACCAATTGGGGAAACATAATCAGAGACTGCCTGCGTCGGCCGCGCGTTCAGCACGTTTCCGAGGGACACCACGAGGAGGTGCAGGTCAGATTCTTGTCCCCCATGTAAGGAAACACGAGATATGAGACCTTCTCGCTTTCAAAAAGACCCTTAGTTCTGACCATCGAAATAACACTGTTCGCATGAGCTTCGAATTCCTGTGGGGGTTTCTTTGGATGCATCGGTCCGAAATGCAAGAAAACGGGTACCCATAGCTCTCTCACAACCTCTTCAATGACACGCAAATTCGCATACCCTGATTGTTTCCACACGAGACCCGCAGAACCACTCATCGAGAACCCCTGGGCCTCCGGAGGCCAGTCTTCTTCACTTCCTGGTCTTTAGGGGCAATCTTGTTCAAGGAACGGCAAAAACGGCAATATGCGACCTTCTCCTGATGTCGAATTCGGGGGGGCTTGTTCCCCGAAGTTCCGACCCTCGAAAGAACGTCGTTTGTCTCAGCTTTGAATTCCTGTGAGGCCTTCTTTGGATGGATCAGTCAAAGATCCAAGAAAATGAGTACCCATAGGTCTGTCAGAACCTCTTGAATGACTCGCAAATTCGCATGCTTTGACAGTTTCCGCAAGACGAACTTTTCCAATCAACCAAACACACGGTCATTGTTGACCAACCAATTCAGGAAACAATATCAAAGACTGCCTGCGTCGGCCGCGCGTTGAGCACGTTTCCGAGGGACACCACGAGGAGGTGCAGGTCAGATTATTGTCCCTCATGTAAAGAAACGCATGATAAGAGACCTTCTCCCTTTCAAAAGGGGGGGCTTGTACTTGCGAAGTTCCGACCGGCGAAAGAAGACTGTTCGCATGAGCTCCGAATTCCTGTGAGGGTTTCTTTGTGAACTTGTTCTTTGGTACTAATTTTTCCTGTTTTTGTTGCGTTTTTCGCTCTCTTTCGAGTCGGCCTCTTCACAAAGAGGCCGCATCTAGAAGGAAGGCTACAAACACTGAGAATCAATCCAATCCACGAGGGGGCCCGCAGGGCAACCGAGTGCGGGTTTGCGGGCCTGTCGGGGTCACCGTACCTCAGCTAGGTCTCGCTTGCAACGCCTTTCCCCGGGGCGCTACGGGCAACAGCCTGGTCTTTGCGGCAGCCTTCTTTTGCTTTGGTCCTGATTCTGACATGCCTTCGGCCTTAGCACAATGTGGTGGCTGTCGCAGCGGCTATGAGCCTCGCTTTCGAGTACGCCGTCGTGACAGCCCTCCGGCGGCAGAGACGAGCCATGGCTGCCGGCGGGTCGCACCTTGACGCGCTCCCAGAACCCGGAGGCACGTGGGAGAGGGGGATCAAAGGACCCACACTCTTCGAGAAGGGGCCGGCTCAGGCTTCAATGTAAGTCATATTTCGTTTTGTTTGTCATAATTCATCTACAAAGCTGTTCCCACTTGAGTGGAAAGAGTACAGATGCTCCTTGAGACTAGGTTTGAGTGATGCCGGAGATTGTACCTGTTTGCGAGGAAAACGAAGGAAACGATTGGTCGCACATGATTTCGAACTGGAAAGTTCGAATACCACTTGGTTTGGGCAAGGTGAATGGGAAACGGTTAAAGGAGCTCGTTTCGGTTACTGTTTCTTCCCCCAGACCCAAAAAATGGGCCTGGGCTGTACATTGGCCACGCTGCCTTAATGCCAATTCCTAGTTTGGCCTAGGTAACGGAGCCACAGACTCGGTGTGACGGTGCCCATACCTGACCTGGGAGATATGGGTGTGTCGGGTCAGCAAGCTGTACAGATTGAGAGTGTTGTGGATCACTACGAAGTGGTCTGCTTCCAGCAGAATGTGGCCGAACAGCTGCGTTCTTTGTGCGAAAAGTGGGAGCAGCCAGATAAGTCTTCAACAAGTGACGTCCGAAGTTCGCCCACTGGCCTTCTGGGGGTGTCGGTGTCCGTGGAGGAATGGGAGACCGCGAGACAACTTCGGTACGTTCAAGGTGCACAAATTCACGCTTGAGTGTGCAGTAGTACTGCTGGTGCCACCGGTGGTTACTGTACAACTGATCGAACCGTGTCCTCTCTCTGCCATCTTCTTTCTGAAGAGCCACAGAAAGGCGTGCATTGCACAAAGGTAGTACTGGTGTCGATGATGAGGTGCCGTTAGGACTATTGTGTTTTTGAACAGAAAGGTGCTTGTCACTTGTAACTGAGCCAATATGACCAGTGTCATTTGGCTTCGATGGCGGCTGTGGTGATGGGCTTGCTAGTCGCAGTTTCAGCTGCATATTCTGGGCTTTTTTGTCAGCAAGAAGCTGGTCACATTTTGCTTGCTTTCGCTTCCTGGCAACCTCCCGCTCTCGTCTGGTTGTTGTTGGCTGGCGCGGTGCTGCACGTGTCTTCGCCTTGTTATTTGCACGATTATTCTTCCGAAGCAGCTCATTGTTCGCACGCGCTTCATCTCCTTGTCGTAAATGATCTATGGACAGTACAACAGCCTGTCCCTTCATCACTATCTGAGAAGCTACCTGCATTGACCTAGGCGCTTTCGATGAAACTGAGTTGGCGGAAGTACTGGAGTTGTCACATTCGTTGTCAAGCATACTGGATGAGGTGACACTGAAAATGCCAGCTTTGAAGGGATCCTGTACATAGTTTTTTGGTGTCAACTAAACAACACAAAAACGATATATATTATGAGTCTGGTCCTCATTTGTTGATTCTTGCGAGCAAAACAAGCGAAAAGGAGACGGTGACAGCGTATTTTTCAGAAGAAGCCTTCCTGTCAGCAAAATGCTGAGAGGCAGTCTACCCAAATTAAAACTGAAGGTTTCCCACTCAACACAATATCGGGTTCAATTGTTTGCGCAGATTGTTTGCAACCTCGCTGAAACGAAGAGGTAGGAAGGGGAGGAACTGAGTATGCATTAATTGTGGGTTCAAGTAGTTCAAAAGAACATGACGGTGATGCCACCGCAGGGTTTCTGTACCGGTAATTTCCTTAACCCCTTACGGACGGGAGACAAATATCTTCATGTTGAAAAATCAAAAAAGGTTGCGGAGATCATCTCGCCTATGAAGACACAACTACAGTGATCCATACTTCTTTCGAAAGATATGTCACAAATCTTTCAAAATCACCCTTCATCGGACAAAACTGCTGCCCGAGCTGCCAAACAGATGCCACTGCAAAACTTGGGGCCTGGCCAGAAAAGGGTGTTTGTCGAGTTCTTGCCTGTGCTCATTTACAGAACCCAAGCTCTGGCACGTGCCAGGGACTCAAGCCACACCCAGCCAGTGCATCCAACTAAAGTGGTCGATGTTTGCTTCTATGGAAAGATACGTCCCAGATCTTTCAAATGCGCCCTTCATCTGACAAAACTGTTGCCCGGGCGTGTGACGAACAGATGCCACCGCGAAACCCGGGACCCAGCCAGCACTGGGACAGTAGCAAAAGACAGGGGGTGAGTGCTCGAAGGCGGACAGGGAAAAACAGGCGTACGAAGAGATGATCATTTGATTTGGTGCAGAGACGGGGAGAAAGGGTCTCTGATTCCACTACTTCTTTGCAACTTTGCTGATTCTGTGGCCAGCCGACAGTGTACGATCCCTCCCTCTCTTGAAGTGCCGGCCGTTGGGGTCCTTCAAACGGTCAACGGTGCCTTGCAACAATTCTAGGCGTTGTTCGGATATTTTGTGGGTTTTCCGACCAGGTGTCTCCTGTGACGATGTGTCTCCTGAGTCACTCTGCATGTGTACGCGTTCAATTCTGAGGTGCCCATTTGAAAGATCGGCTGCGAAATCATTAAAATGCACCCCTAAGCCCCCATTCTCCATTGGCGACCCATTTTTGACTGCGGCCCGAAGTTCCCGAAAAAGTACATTTTCCCAAAATTACCCCTTCCCCCCTCCGTCTGTAAGGGGTTAATAGCTATTTATTCTCGAGAGAAAAGTAGTTTTCTTTCACGAGTAGTTTTCCAGTGTGCCACGAGTGGCCATAGCACGAACGCAGGGAGGGTAGGGTTGGCACCGAAGCTGTCGCTGATGCCATGAAGCCCGCTACGCATGCCAAGTACCGGTGATGGCCCAACCAAGCGTTGTTTACAACATCACTGTCGGAAGGCAGTAAAATGTTTCCTTCGGGGCCCCACAAATGCCAACTCAGAACATGAAGGTTCATTTGCCTGCTAGCGATGCGGATTCCGAGGCCCCGGGCTCTGACTCCGACTAAGTTCGCTGCTCTCTGAGCACATATCGCACCTTGCCTTTCTGCCTTTGCTTCGTTGCCGCTCCCATCATTTTCAATGCATGCCCTACTGGCACACATTTTCGTTATTTGCTTTCAATCCGGGGCTGTGCCCGTCAGATTTCAATAGATGTCTACTTTACAACCTGCTTTCACCCTTGCTTTCTCCCTTGTTTGCATGGAAATCACAAAATGGCTACTGTGCGAGAAAAGTAGCTACTGTGCGAGAAAAGTAGCTACTGTGCGAGAAAAGTAGCTACTGTGCGAGAAAAGTAGCTACTGTGCGAGAAAAGTAGCTACTGTGCGAGAAAAGTAGCTACTGTGCGAGAAAAGTAGCCCTCCAGTGCGCAACGAGCGTGCGGAAAAGTCGCGTGGCAGGTGGAAAACTCCTTTTTTGTTTCAGTGAGATTGCCTTGGGCAATCCCATTGTACTCATTGTGCCATACCTTGATACGAACACTTGAGTCGTGTGTTGCCGTCTTTTCGGCCGAGTAAGCATCATGCAGGCTTTGATGGCCGTTGAGCAAGTTGAACGCGATAGTACGTTCGTCGTCAAGGAGAGAGCCGACGTTGACTTGCGATCTTGGTTTTGAAAGAAGTGGTGACGACGGGTCGTCGTCAAAGACCTGTTCTCCCTGTGACACACATCGCAGTTGATGCTTTATCCTCTTCCAATCCACAAGCAAGGAATGAGCGCTGCCCTTCACAAGCTGTCCGGACTCGCATCGTGGTGTGCTCCGATACCGAATACCCCGCCACGGACGTAGGAGATGCCCCCGTGTGGATATTAAGATAGTGCCTAGCGGTGTCGGATCGTTGCAGACGTGGCTCAGGGTGGCGGACAATTCTTCGCCTCCTTGCCGCAAGCTGGCATGCTTCATCGCTGCTTTCCTGCTCGAACTCTCGTCTATTGCTTGAAGGAACGGACGTACAAGATTTTCGCTGAGCTTGTTAGTGGCTAAGTCTCTAACCTTCGCTGGGCGAGGAGGCAGCCTGAAGGCGCCGACGTGCAGATGGCCTTTGTATACACGGAACCGGTCAAAAAACCCGGCGAAGTCCTCAAAACATATGAGTCGATCGGCAGTCACAATGTCAGACAACTCAGACAAGCGTTCGAACCCTGGATCATCTTCTACTTCATCCTCTTTGTCTCCTGTCCTCAGACCCATTTCCACTGCCAGTTTCGCGAGTTTTAGCCCCATTTCCTGGTCTGGCGCATGGACCTCTTCGTCTTCTTCCGAGTCCAACTGATCGTCCAGCTCACCCAATCTTTCAGAAAACGTCCGCGACTCTTGATCACTGGGCTGCTTCTCCATTTCAATGGTAGCCTCACGCCAGGCCAGCCATGAATGCTCCTGCAGCCGCTCCCTCACATACTCAATGTCAGACCCATCGAAGGTCCCAACATCCCTTTTCCACATGTTCGTAATATGATCCGCCTTCCTGCAAGCCATCAAGGCACAAACAACCTCTCTCAACATCCCACTCACTCTCTTTTCACTCCGCATGGCACGGCCTTCCTGTTCGTGCACAGTCTTGCGGACGAGCTCAAGGTCGGATGTTGACTGCAGTGTCTGAGGACCTTTCCACTCCCATTTGGCGCCAGTCCAGCCATCGATTGTGCTCGGAGCTTCGGGCTGAACCGCATTCTCCCGCCCTGTCTCGGAGACTCTGTACACTTCCTTCAGTGTACGGCTGATGACAAAGTCCTTTCGCGGGCTCACTGACACGCTCGCCGTGTCGTCACAATCCTGTAAGTGCGGCACCGTTGCGCCGGCGTCCTTCTTCAGCTCAGTTGGGAACGCAAATGCCTTCAAGATACTCGACGGTGCTGTGTTGGGGCTCGACCTGAAAAGCAGGGTTTCTCGCCCGATGCTAGCAGAAGCAACCGGGAAGCTTTCAGCGGCAACTGCCATGAGCTCTCTTTGATCGCTCGGCTGTAAATGGGTAGCAAATGAAGGCTTGTCGTACATGAACATCGGACTCAGGCTGTTGGTCACCCCGTCTGACACGACAATGTTGGGAGTCAACTCCTTCGCTTCGGCTTTGCTGTCAAGCGGCACTACAACAGCAGATGGAAACAGTGTTGGAGAGCATGGCCCGCCTGACTGCAAGTTTGTCAATCTGCGAATGGTGAGTAGGTTGGATCGAGTACTCACTCGTTTCGACGGGGTACCGGGTATGAAGGATGGAGTGCATGTCAATGCTGTCTTTCTCTTCACGCTCTTTGGGGACAGGGGGTCGAATGCTCTCTCACCAACGGCTTCCCCAGGAATGAAGGGGCCGATCGCTGAGAAATCTGTCGGCGGGGACAAGGTCTGCTTTCCGTTGCTGATCGCTTCCCGAAGAATATGTTTGCCGTTGTTGATGCGCTTGCGCAGCTTCTTGATGACATCCGGCACACCGCGCGCGTTCTCTTCGCCGTTGCCTCTCGAAGAAGTGTCGTCGTCGGAAGACGAAAACTTGTTCCCTGCGACGGACTCCTTTTCAGCCAGCACGGCGTCATGGAAAGACGGGAGCAGCCCCTTATCCCCGATGCGATAGTACCCCAGCCCGAGAATCCCCCGTGTGAAATAGTAGCCGTGCATCCTGCCTTCCCATCTAGCCGCTGGTTTGTAGTCCAATCGCACGAAACCTTGACCTGCGGCGGCCTTGGTGCGTGGCAGTGTTGCCTGCTGCGACTCGTCCAGAAACCAAGGCCGAACTTTCTTCCTCAGTTTCACAGCTGCCACGACCGCGAAACCCGCTGTTCCCCAAAGCCGGAGCGTTCTTTTGGTCTGTCCCGTGTTCGCCAACAACTGACCAAGCTTCGCACTCCTGTGCTGATGAAGCTCGTCGCCTCTTGAATCCTTTGCAGAGAAATCAGGGGAGAGTGTTTCCTCGTGTTCGTCGTCGGACTTTTCAGAGGCGTCGTAGTCAAAGTCCTTGAGGTCGCCCAAGTCATCGATGCGGGCTTTTTCGTCGAGGTTGATGCCCAACTCCTTCATGAAGGTCAGCAAGTTTCGAGCTGGAATGCCCCCCTCTGTCAACGACTCACGACTTCCGCCGAGCCCCGTGTAAGCTTCAAGAAGATCGTCGTCCCGCTGTTTCGGTTCCGTGCTGGCTTGCTTCGCTGCGAGAACGAGGCCAAGAAATTGCTCTTGAGCAACGTGTACTGAGGCAATCCCTGCGCTCGGTGCTGTGTCCCGGTTTTGTGTGCTTGCTATACGACACTCGGGAAGCCCTGGTTTCTCTCGAAGTTTGTCCGACAGCAAGGTCTCAATTTCACCAGCCGTGAAAAAGACTCCCAACATCTGAAGCGCTGTACATACAGCACCCAGAGTCGGCAAGACGACGGCAGAAGACCCGCTGCCTCTGACACTAGGCTGTGCAGTGAACAAAGGGTAGGATGCGACGTGGGTGAACGCACGTAGTGCCATTTGCGTTTCTTCGGGTGTAAGGCTCACTGTCGGCGGCTTCTGCGCAGACCAGACTAGCGCCTTCTTACGCGGAGATGCGTGCAGGGACTTTGACTTCGCAAGCTTACTGAGCAGCGCGCGTTTGTTTGCATGCTTTTCGTTGCTGGCCTGTAGCTTGGCGACGGAGCGCTGTTTTAAGAAGTTCGCGACCCGCTCATCGCGCCGATTGATGTTGTTGTTCTGCAGCTGTGGCCTTCGCTGCGGCTTCAACCAGTCACCTTCCGCCATCGCCGACACATCAAAAACTGGTTCACCTTCACTTGCGCACTCCCCTGTAACTGTCTGGCTGGTCTTGAAGGTTGGATTGTGCTTCCTTTTTGCCTGGTAGGAGTCAGGTATTTGTTTATTAGTACAGTTGGGGTATAATTGGCCGCTTCCTACCTGGACCACTGGTCCATCCATGCACAAGGTACTAGCTCATGGATACCGCTGTCAAGTGTCATTGCCCAAACCCAGCTTGGAATGGTGGTGTGCTCAACACCGCACTGGTCCTACCTGCACCGTGTTTGGGTCCTTTGAAGTGCTGATCATCATCAACACGTCATGAAAACTGTGAGTTTGCTTTGTGGGGGGAGCAGACTCGGGCAGTGGCGCTGTCCACAGGCGTTGATGGCTTCAACTGCGACGTCGGCGATGCAGGTTGCATCTACGGTCGCCAGCTGCCACTAGAGCAGGCCTCAAACCGCTGCGAATGATTCCGCTTGGAGGCGGTTTTCTTCAGTGGGCGGACCGCGGCAATCCCCGCTTGGCGGTCATCGGCAGGCCGGTGTTCCACGTGCGGTCACACGATTCCCTACCACTTCCGTTCCACTGGACCAAGAGCTGTGGCTACCCTTCGCCGTCAAGGCGTCAGACCTGGCATGAGCATGCCGCGGACGGTGCAGTCATGTGTCGGAGCTGTCTGCTCAGGCGATGATCGCGGTGTGGGCGCTTTTTCCTGGACCGTCTTCGCGCACTTAAACCCCTAAAACTATCCGATTTGTCTAGACTTGTGCACGTTTTGAGGGCTACAATGCTTTGCAATCAAACTCAAGGGACAACGAAAACAAAATAATAATGTGTACGGCAAAACGGCTCTCGACGCTTACCCCTGGAAAGGCGAAAAGCTTCCGAGATGAAACGGTCTTTCGACCCTCACGGCTAGTGTGTATCGTTCGAATACGACCCACCGCCAACCCGTCACGCACTAGACAGTGGAGGCCCCACAACTTGCTTTTCTCGCAGGGCTCGAATCTCGGCAAGGGCTTCCTGCAGCCTGGACTCCGCGGTTGTTTGTCGTGCTATGGCCTCAAGAGCTTTGTTTTCGTTTTGCTTCACTTTGCGCGTAAGCTTCGCCATGCGCTCAGCGAGATCGCCAACCAGTGAAGCCGATTTCACCAAGTCACCTTTGAGCTGATGAAGTTGGAAGGCCTGAGAAGCAATCACCTCAGAAGCGCGCTGCGCTGCGGCTTCACAACACGAGTGCTCACTGTTGCGGCATGCCGTTGAAAGAGCCGACTCTGACGGCGAGGTATCTGCCGCCTCAGGCAACAGTGTCAACAAGTTCTGAGCAGATGGGTCGCTCGGTGCTGACACCTGTCTGGGCAGTGATTCCGGCTGGCCGGCGGCCGAAGAAAAGGATACAACCGACTTCCGGCTGGTTTGAATGCTGTCAGAGAATATGTGCGGCGAGGAAAGCTTGAGAGTGTCTTCCTTTCCGGCTGCGGGGCTGTCCTTGGCAGCCGTGAAAGGGGCAATGTCCCCGCCGGCACACGACGGGCTCCGACTTGTGCCAATGTGAGCGGATGGCCTGTGCAGAGTCTCTGGGTGCCCTTGCTCTACCAACGATGCCTGCAAGCTGTCCGCAGGCGGGTTGTTGACGCCGGCTACGGCCTTCGTGAGCAGGTCGCAAACATTGCTCAGGATGCGGTTCCTTTTCAAAGTGGCGGAGTGCACGCGCCACTGCATGAAGGTGGCTTTTTTCCTGTCGGCTTCCGCTTTTCTACGGACGATAGTATCGATCCCTTCTAAGAAATGCGTATATCGTCGCATTCCCCGCAGTACGTTGCGCCATATGGTCCAACCCCACAACTTCATGTACACGCGCACGCGTTCCACCTCATCAGAGAGGCCTGCATTAACTTCTGTAACTTCCGCATTGGCAGAGAACATGGGGGTGCACAATAGGTACTGCTGGACAACGCTTGCCATCCCGCCCCACTGCTTGCCCAGAAGGCCCGGGATCTTCGTCCCGGTGTACAGATTAGGAACGAGCACGCCTTGGACGGATCGCAGCAGGTTCGCATATGGACCGGTCAACGGTATGCACCGTTCAAAAACGGCGCACGCCACTGCGAGGGTCAAACTGCCGCTAAGACCCAGATTTTGCCAAGGGTCTGCCTTTAACTTCAAGAGTAAAGCATCCGGACCAAACACGCGCGGTGCTCCTTCGGTGTTGCCAGTACAGCCAGGAGGAACTGGTGAAAACCGAACCTGCATAGACTCAGGGAGGACATTTTCACAAACACAAAGCTGTAGGCCATGAGGGCTACATATTTCTCCCGCGTGTCCTCTCTCAGAACTTGTTTCACTGTACGGCTGATCTTCCGCACGTAGTACATCATGACGATGTTGCTCGGCTTCATGTTCTGCGTTGCAAAAGGCAACACTTCCGCTTGTACTGGCTTGCTCAACGGCGTGCACAACGGCAGGACAATCGAGGCTTTTGGCATCTATTACGTGAAGCTCATCGGCTGGACGATGTTCCACCGGACTTGTTTGAGGTTGAGTAAGGTTCAGAAGTGATTCAGCCTCGTCAGCGGCACAAGTTGTGGCGCTTGTGGATCTCACTTGTTCTTGCATGGCAAGCCTGTGGTTGATCTCCACCCGCTTTGTATACGAGTCTGCAGCTTCCAAGACCTCGTGCAGAAAGAAGAGTTCGGACTTGCTAGACCCGTGCCGTTTCCTTCGCTTGTTGTGAGCCTGGCCGCAGGAGGGTAGCAACGCCGCTTGCCAGTCCGCTTCACTTGAGAGCAGCCACTTCAAATACTGGTCGTGCACCCTATCGCGCAGGTTCTGGCACTGCTCTTGAGCGTCTGCGATTGCTTGCTTGCTGCCCTCAATTTCGGCCCCCAAGTCGTATAACCCCGTAGCTCCCGATGCAGTTTCCGTTAAATACGGCTTCGGATGCACGTACCAATGCGCCCGATCCATTGAGAGCAGCTCGTCAAGCTGCGGGATGGGAAGTGTCGTACCTGCTGACTTTGTCAGAAGCACCCGCCTTCCACGAGTCTTCACGCGTGTCGGTCTGTTCATCGGGCCCAATACGTCGTCACCCATCGTGCAGAGGATCTACAACTCGCTGTGCTACGCGGCACTCTTCGTCATGACGCCACTGTTTCCTTCGTTCCGGCAACAATCGATGCGCTGCACACGTGTGCTTCCGACAATAACTGTCTGCTCGGGTCGGTTTCTTTTCATTTTCAGCCTGCGACTATAAGAACGATATTTCGGGTGCAAGCATGTTTTAGCTCACCGCAGACTTGGTTTTAGCTTCGGGGACATTTTTTTGTTTCTAGTTTGCACTGAGCAACAGCCCCACGCACAGCGTCACTCACCCTTTCGTCGTGTAAACAGCTCGTCTAACAGAAGCCAGCCGCCAATTCCGTTGGATGCTAACCATCCATGGGAAGTATGGGAGTAAGTATCAAATTTCGGCAGTGTTCCTGTTGAAGACTTTCGGCTATTCGTTGATGTAGCAGCCGGTTCACCACCTTCTAGAATAGAGCCCTACTTCCTTTGCTACCCCACCCGGTAGTCACGGTATACGACCAAAAGCTTCAGGGGGCACCGGTGAACCATCAAGGAAAAGGAACAAAACGTTCAGACTGATCGGGAAACCAAATTCGATAACTTTGAATGAATTTAAGTTGAGTAGAAGCAGACGAAAGTACCAACAAAGAGTGTAGTGAGGCTGTGAGCGACAAGATGTCGTCTCATCCGGCCCAATCATCCTTCTAACGCGTGTAGCTGCGTACTACGAAAGGCAAGCCACCAAGAAATGAGCTCGCCACGCGCCGAAACGCGGCATGATACGAAAAACAATGATGAGGAGTGTTTTTCCGTTGCACTCAAAAGTTGCAACCAGGGCTCTCGCGAGGTCCCGCCTGGGTAATGTGGAATGTAAGTCGGCCATCCTGATGATGATGAGGATAGCTGCGGATGGCTTCGGAGGACTGCTTTGTCGCCGACGTACAAACGTCCAGGACGCACGCGTAGGGCTCCTATTCTCAGGAACCTTCTGACGCTCGCGAGAGCTCTGGTCGCAACCGTTAGCTCATGTCGAACCCAAAGATCGAGAGGCAACCGCCTGAGTACGCAAATGAGATGAAATCAAGACACATTATCCTATCCTATCCCTAGCAGCAAAATAGGAATCTTCTGAGAGAAACCTCCACGGAAACAGGCCCCTGCCTGATTTGGATCACCTCGTTGTAGCGGAACAGAACGGCGGGCTTGCCTAGAAATTGGAACTAAGGAGCTGTGCTAGTCGGAGTGCATTTCCGTTCACTAGCCCCTTACCCACAATTGATCCTTCCTTTCGTGTCGTAGGTGCGCTCAAAATTAAGAAGGGCCGAAGCCCAGGGGCTTTTGACTGGTTGAGCGCAAAGACAACTAACAACAAAATACGGAACAGAATGAAACAAAAGACTTAAAAGGGTACGTTGGGGTCGAATATATTACCTGCCTATCCAACTCAACGTCGAGTATTTGGGTAAGCTGCGCTCTGAAGCCACTGTCTATGGAAAATGAAGTAAATTCCAGGCCCTCGGAAAAGCATCATAGTCTGAGACGATGCCTGCTCTCATTATTTTACTCAAACTTGTTAGGAGTTCAAAACACTATGAACTGGACTAGTGGTTATTCTTGAACGGATAGCGCGGGGTTTGCTGCCATCGTTCCTCGGAAGGGACAGCCGCTGTACTCCGGCACCGTGAGCAGCGTCGGCACGTGGGCCACTGCGTGATTGTGTACCCGCCGCTCGACAGACGAGGCAAAGTACAGCTACGCGCTGGTCACGCCGGCCACCAAAGCGGTTCATGTGCGCGCTGTGCCCCCAGCGCAGCTACGACCGCTGCGAGGTTTGCTCCGGGGCGTGCGACCGCGCGCTGAAGGAATCGGCATCCGCTCCTACTGTCTGCGCCGTGGCAGGTGCAGCAGGTCAAGCGAAGCTGGAAGCAACCTGTGACGAAGAACCCGACAGTACTTCGGGGAGGTCTCCTCTTGGTTCACCTAAGGACGCAAAGCGACCGCGCGCTGAAGGAGTCGCACCGGCATCCGTACCTCGTACTGCCTGCGCCGTGGCAGGTGCAACTGCAAGCGAAGCTGGATGCACGTCGGCAACCTGTGACGAGCCCACAGTACTTTGGGGAGGTCTCCTCTTGGACCACTTCAAGGACGCAAGCGACCGCGCAAAGACAACAATGAAAATGAGCGCTAGCACCAGAACCATGACACACAGTGCTTACAAAAGTGCAGTCACCTGCGTGACTCATGTGCACACGTTGCCACAGACTCTCTGCATTTCAAGCTCAAACCTCTTTGTACGTGGCTCCACCGAGTAGGCTTGAGCAAAAATATTAGGGTGTGCAACCCGGACTTCGCTTCGCGCCTGAGGGCAGTGGGGATGACTAGCTGTGTGCTACGCGCATGGTCTGTCCTTTTCTCCTCATCTTTTTTGACGGCTTCCGACGAAACGTACTTTGACGAAGGTGTCAAAGGATCAGGAAACCTGAGACCTGTGTACTCATCTGCTCCTGGAAAAAAGAGAAACAGAGAGTCGAGATAGCGTTCGACTGTTTCTTGTACTGATTTGTAGGAAGCCTTAAGGAATATACAATCTCAAAATGATGAGCGACGTGCAGAATCGGAACATGTCGCACTGGACTCAAGCCCAAAGCCACGTGCTTGCTTTGAAAAGCGCGAAGGCGGCATATGTTTGCGACTCTGCACTATTTTTCAAGAACTCGGCTTGAAACCGAATTTCCTTATCAGACGGCTATCAGGTGCCGCTATCGGCTGCAATCTGTAAACGTTGCAGGAGCTGGATTCTGTGCCCAGCTGTGGCACAGTCAAGTTAAGTGTGGTTGTGCTCTGTGCACCGGATCGGATGAGCACAGGAATAAATCGACGTTTTCTGGAAGACTCAGCCAATGCCGCCCTCAGCGCCTAGCTATGTTCCTTTTCCGTTCTGAGACTCATACAGTGGCAGACCAGGAAACATCAGGAACTTCCCCAGCACTAAGGGTCTTTGGCAACACAACGTAGTTCTCGTCAACCATTCGACCCCGGATGTTGTGCAGCTTTAACAGCAACAAGCTGGTAGATTTAGCTTGAAGGGGTCGAAAGACTCGTACCACGAATCAAATTCGATATGTGATTCGAGGTTGTGGCAGCAGCTTCACATTCTTTTCTCCACGGCCTGTGCTGGCGTCCCCAGGTGTTGCGACACTTCACTTGGATGAAAGCTGTGTGATGGCTCCCGGAGGTACTACGACAGGCCACCGGACACGGCGAAAGTAACAACCGATTGGCCGTGGGAATCAGAGAGAATCAGGGACCCTTTGAACGACCCTCTGAGCGGCGGCTCCGTGTCGTTTAGTCTGAACTTCTTAATGTGACTGAATGGCCCCGCCTTGATCAGAGGACAAGATGGCAGCACAACATCCACGTAAAGCTTGATGACGGGGATGGTAAATGTGCAGTTCGCACCGCACAGAGGACACGACTCGGAGAAACTGTAGAAGTCGTCGACGCGAATCTTGCTCTCAATGACAGACTTCTTCCCGATAGCTTCTGCCAAAACGCCGGTGTAGTTAACGGTGTACTCTTTGTCCCATTCAAAGATGCAGTCGTTCGACCCATACTCGTCTACCTTCGAGCATCCCTTGTCGACCATAATTGAGAATTGGTAGCCCTCTTCGATCTGTGTCACAGTCCTCGACAGCGTCAGGTTTGTCACTGAGGAGAGCAGCGCACTCCCGAAAAGGACAAGAACCACCATGGAAGTATTTTCTCTTTTTCCCCCTTTTCTTTTGGAGAGATCTCTTAACTTGACCTTCGTGAGACAAACACATTGCTGAAAACTGGTAGCTGAAACAAGGATCATTGTGCGCAGGCGGGCAGGTCGGTTTAACAGCAAGAACTGAGTGTCACCTTCGGCGTGGAACACCTGAGTGCACAGGACGTCGGTGTTTACTGGATGTTGGTCGTCGATTCTCAATGGCACTGGCTTGTGCCCTCTTCCCGAGAAAATACATACTTGTGCTCAGCTAGAGGTGTTCTGTTCTTTTGGCATTGTAGGCTGGTTGTGTGTCTCTCTTCGGTTGATCATTCTCAGCATGAGAAACGAAAAAGCCATGGCTGTGTCTTGCCGAAAGATCTGGTGTTGTAAGGGTAGATAAACTCCAGACTTTGTTTCTTAGTTTTTGCCTTGCTGCCGGAGCGAACGCACGCGCGCAAAAGAGAAAAGAAAAGACACAAAGAAAAGATTGGATGTGCAGCATGCACACGAAGGCTGCAAGGCGCCCCCGCCATGCGAAAACGCCCAACCTGTGTGTGCCACTGGCATTCGTGACGCTTCTGGCACAAAAAACGCTAAAAACCCTCGGGCGCGGACCGAGAATGTAAAACTAGCTTGTTACGATACAAAACCATACGCTCGCAAACTCGCCAGCTCTAGTGACCGAAAGGTGTTTGGGTCTTACGGGTTCTTCAGGGGGAACATGGTCGCTATGGGGGTGAGACTCGGTGCCCTTGAAGTCGACCTGCGTGCGGATAGCGACCGAGCTCTTTGCGACGCTTCTTGACCTTGGACAGCAGCTGCTGTCTTTTGCGCTGGGGGTGCTTTTACCGCAACCTTTTCTGCTTTTTTCGCAGCTGCTGACCGGCTAGCAAGAAGGGCTTGGTTGCGTTCACGATACCGAATTTCTTCGCAACCCTTGGCCTTGCAAGCTTCGCACAGAGGCTGAAAGCTTTGAAACCTGGCCTTGCTTTCAGCAGAGATGTCGAGCAGCTTCTGCCTTGAACCGCAGTGTCCGCAAATGTCGGCCTCGCGGAGCTCGGCTCGCCGGGATGCAAGCAGCCACTCGACATGGTCCTTGCACGACACTGCCCTGCGGACATAGCAAGCATTCGCCAGGACGGAGCCCTCCGGAGGAAATGCATCACCACACGTGTAGCATTCCTCCTTTCGCAAGGCTTTCACCTTGTCAATGCAGGTGTCCTTCCCACCATAGACCGCACGAGGCTTCCCGCATACCCCACACGTGACCGTGACGGCCTTGGCGGTTGCACCTTTCTCGACCAAGATGAACCCCTTTAGGAGGTTCAACCCCGGCGGGAGGTGTTCTTTGCCGTCTCTGCGCAACGAGGGGCGCCACTCATCCTTGAAGCTTTCCCGTTCCAAAGCCTCCGCAAAAGATGCCCACCGCTCTGGATCCTCCTGCTTGGGGCACGCGTCCAGAGGGTTCCGGCGGGTTGGAAGTGCCATTCGGAGGGTTCCGGCGGGTTCCGGCGGGTTCCGGCGGGTTGGAGGCCATTCGGAGGGTTCCGGCGGGTTGGAAGTGCCATTCAGAGGGTTCCGGCGGGTTCCGGCGGGTTGGAAGTGCCATTCAGAGGGTTCCGGCGGGTTCCGGCGGGTTGGAAGTGCCATTCGGAGGGTTCCGGCGGGTTCCGGCGGGTTGGCGATGCCATTCGGAGGGTTCCGGCGGGTTCCGGCGGGTTGGAATGCCATTCGGAGGGTTCCGGCGGGTTCCGGCGGGTTGGAATGCCATTCGGAGGGTTCCGGCGGGTTCCGGCGGGTTGGAAGTGCCATTCGGAGGGTTCCGGCGGGTTCCGGCGGGTTGGAAGTGCCATTCGGAGGGTTCCGGCGGGTTCCGGCGGGTTGGCGATGCCATTCGGAGGGTTCCGGCGGGTTCCGGCGGGTTGGAAGTGCCATTCGGAGGGTTCCGGCGGGTTCCGGCGGGTTGGCGATGCCATTCAGAGGGTTCCGGCGGGTTCCGGCGGGTTGGCGATGCCATTCGGAGGGTTCCGGCGGGTTCCGGCGGGTTGGAAGTGCCATTCAGAGGGTTCCGGCGGGTTCCGGCGGGTTGGCAATGCCATTCAGAGGGTTCCGGCGGGTTCCGGCGGGTTGGAAGTGCCATTCGGAGGGTTCCGGCGGGTTCCGGCGGGTTGGCAATGCCATTCGGAGGGTTCCGGCGGGTTGGAA
>JAPJBO010001189.1:0-61404 GCA_030068145.1 Diplonema papillatum | reverse complement strand
GGTCAAAAAAAAATCTCATGGTGTGGTCGGTGGGCCAGTTCCCCGTAGTTCCCCCGTAGTTCAACCAGGGGGGGGGGTGTCGTTTTTTTTTTTGCTTTTTCAGTTTTTGCTGAGTACTTCAGGGCTGTGATTCTTGATCTTGGCGAGCACTTCCTAGCGACTTTGCACCTTTCTGTCACACAATGTGGACAATTCTGATGATATTTGGCCCACGAAGGTCGGAAAGCCAAGAGGATGAAGAAGAAGACACTGCGTAAAAACAAAATAAAACGACCAAAAAACAAGACGGCACACGTCCTCCGGAAATTGGAAAGCGAAATTTGTGGGATCTCGACGGTCAAACGGTTCCAACATCTTGATGAAATAACCCAGTCTGCAAACCTGTGACGTTTCTGCGCTACATCTCCTCGCTGCTTTCACTATCCTCGCTATTAGCTGTCTCGAAGCGCACCTTTTTCAGGGGGGGCTCGTCTTCTTGGGGTTGCTTCTTTCGCTGCCGGGAGGGAGACCTCGGACGCGGCAAAGCCTCGGGTTCTTCGGTTTTTGCATCCTTCTGTTCCAGGTCATGGAGCAACTTGCCAGCAACAACATTAGCCCGGAATCGCATGCTTCGGGCAAGGGCGTGCTGTTTTAGCTCGTCAAGAAGCAACTTCTCATCAGCTTCCTGACATGCAGACACAAGCTTGTCTTTGCTCCAGTTTTGGCAGGACTTGATACCTCGCCGTTCAGCTTGCTGCACAAGCGCATCCTTTCGCCAATGACTGTCTGCATCGAATCGCCAAGGAATCCTTTTGATGAAGTCATTGCGTTCTGCCTGCCACTTTTTCCTGTCGTCATGAGAAACTTGCTTCGCCTTGTAGTGGGTCAACTTCAGCAAACCGCATCGGTCTTTCCTCGCCTGGATAGTTTCTATCCTTTGCGCAGCATATTGCTGAATTGTCTTTGGGTAGGGCTGGTGAATGCTCAGGTGAGCGTTGGTGCTCGATAGCTTTGCCCTGATGCATTCATCGCGGATGCGCGTGTTTGTCTGCTGTTGCAGGTGACGTTTCATGGATCCAACGGTGCCCTCTATGAGACTCGGTCCTAGCTTTACGGGTCTTGGGGTATCCGCTGTTGCCTTGCTGTACATGGTCAGCTCTGCAACAATGCCGCAGGCAAACCTGTGGGCAACAGAAGACAGGAAAGCTGAATCTGTTGCCTCGTCTATGGGTTTAATGGTTGGCATCTGCACGCCGGGACCTCCGTAATAGCTCGCAATAGAGCCAGCCGCGTCTAAGTGGGCTTTCATACGCCGAATGAACTGCTGAACGGAGTTCCGCTGGCACACAAACTTTACTTCCGGGGCCTTCGTAGGAAATGTCACACCTCGTCTCGCTTTTTCCATCCACAGCGGATTCCCGAAAATGTCCTTTCCAGTTCGAATTTTTGTGAAATAGAGACCCAGGGTAGCCATCAAATCGCTGGCAAAGCCGGCAGTAAAGTCGTCGTCGAGTACTTCTTCCCCAGCGTACTGCCAGATTCGCCTCAACGCCGGATATGCAATGATCTCAAATGCTAAACCTATTCGACGGAAGCGCTCCTGGGTACCACGAGGAGTCAGGTACATGACGATATTCTTCTTTTTTTTCGAATACTCTGTCGTTTCATCAAAGCTGCCGAGGAAGTCCAAGTACCATCCCAATAGGGTCTTCTGACCAACGGTGCATGATAGAGACCACGCGGCTGCCCAGGACGTTCCGAATCTCCCTGTCGTCGCCCTCTGCCACAACACACCTTTCAACTCCGGGCCGCCCTGTTCCCGCAGCCATACAGCAAATGCAGGTGAAGATGCCACGTCGTTCGCTGCTGCACACAGGAACGTCATCTCCTTCCCAATCTTGAGCTCGGTCACAACCCTGCTCATCGTCCGATGCAACCTGTGCACTGGTTCGTATACCCGGGGTTGTTTGAGGCCCCCCACACCTGCTCCGCGGTCCGTAAACATACAGCAGAAGCGGTCTTGCTCGAAAAAGGCATCAGGGCCGAGAACGCCAAGCCCTCGAAGTTCTTGCGTGAGAGACGAGAAGTAGCAACAGATTTCTGTCACTGCGTCTTCCACCATGCTGCCATCGTGCACGGTTGAAAGGCACGCCTTCAGGAAATGGTGCCTTTGTGATGTTCCTTGCATCCAAGTTGCTGTCAAGTGGATTGCATGCCAATTCTCGTTAACAGGTGTGCTATCGTGCTGCAAGGCGACATCCTTGTCTTCGATGGCACACAAAAACGAGATATCACGCGCAACCAGGTTGCTCTGCCATGCTCGCTCAACCCTGAAACGACTCACTTTTACTCGCTGGATAATGAGGAGTACCCGGGGTATGCGTCGGATCTTGACATCTTCCGCCATCAGGCTGTCTACGATACCTCGCAGTTCTCCGTCGGCCAGGCCTCCGCCGTCCGTCACCACAGCGCGATTCTTGTCGAGGACTGGTACAAGCACGCAATGGCCGCAACTGAGCTTCCACAAGTCCTCTCTGAACAACAGGACAGTCGGCCAGACAAACTGTTGAAGGGGGGCCGGTAGCGAGGCGCACATATGTCCCAGCAAGCGCGTAGCCAACCGACTTCGCAAGTCCTACGATAGCGTTCCAGTCAGCATTCTCGACGAGAAAACCTTCATGGCGCATTCCACACGGCTTCACGAAAGTAACGTCAATCTTCATCTCCCCGTTGTTCCAGGCTTTCCTGACTCGCTCTCGTTCCTTTTCCTGCAACAAACCCCTGCATTGGTTTTGAACACACCGACATTACAAACGTTAATTTCTCTTCGTCAGCTAGTCGAATACCCGAGTTGCCGCCGGATAGACAGGCCGTCGCTTCCAATGGACATCCAGAACAAAAGAGAATTGAGACAACAAAAAACTATAATTGATCGTCGGGAACACACAAAAAAAGAAATGCCTTTACGATGGAGGCTATCACCAGAAAGCTAGATTTTTGCCTCTTTGCGTGGGTTCTCGACCTCTGCTTCCTCGTCTGCCTTTCGTTTGAAGCCAACCATTTCAAACATCTTTTTGGCGTTGGCCTTTTCTTGTTCGGACATGCCCCTTGTGAGATCCTTCCTGGCCGCCACCTTCTTCTTATTTTTAGCAGCTTCTTTTTCTCTGAAAGCTTTTAGGTCTGCTTTCGCGTTCTTTGACAGCTTCTTGGCGAACTTCGGGCATCGACAACCGTGTCGTACAAACGACGTCCCGTCAGAAAGCCTGTCCGGCGGGTTGCTGACCTTTGTGCCACAAATACAAAGCACCCAAGAGGGTCCGAACTTCAGCCCCACCTTGCCGAACCTGTCACACAGCGCCTCCTCCAACTTGTTCGTAATCATCGAGCTACTGTCCGCCCGCGATGTGTATGAGTTGTCGTGCACTTCCGCGTCGTGTGTTAGCAGGTGCTTTCGGACGTGCTTTGCCGAGTGCTTTTTCAGCTCCAAACGGACCACTATATGGAGGTTCAACTTCTTTTCGACGACCTTTTGTAGTCCCGCGTCGTTGAGCACTTCCGTCTCGTCGTCGCGCTCCTTATAAAACCAGCGACGTGCGACACCGGTAGCCCCCCTAAGGAAAGGAGCGTCTTTCTTTTCTGCAAGCTGGTTTCCGCATTCCAGCAGGTGCGGCCGTATTGTGGACTCGTGGAACGTTTGCAGCGAGCCGTTAGTCATAAAGTCGGCGTTGTACTTCATGTCTTCTTCCTTCAGGTCGATGGTGTCGCTTTCTTCGGTCTCGCTGTTGTCGTTCTCCTCACGCTCTTCCGTCGTGCGGACTTGGAGATATTTCGTAAAGCAGTGAAACGTAACGCCGATACAGAATTGCATTTTACGCTTTTGAATTTTGTTTCGTGCCTTTATTTGGGTACTTTCTTTTGTAGCCAGTTCAATGGAAACGATCATTTTACGAGAGAGATGATTTGCGCTTTATTTAGAGTTCGAGCTCGCTTGAGATTCCGGATGCAAAAGTCACCTGTAAGGCGATTGCATCGTATTGGGGTCACATTTCGTTTAGGCTACAGCAGCAGATGTTAGAACACAGAGAAGCATTTCATAAAGCTGTCTAGCTTTATTATGCAATGCTTCTCTGTTAAATTTAGGGTCAACGACAAAACGGATTCTATATAACTGGATTACGACAAAGTGGATTATTAGTGGATTATAATCCAGTAATAATCCACTTTGTCGCTTTTGATAATCCACTTTGTCGCTTCTGACAACCGGCATGAATTATATAGGGGGACCCTTTCACAAAAAGTTCCCACAGGGAAAGTGACTATTTTGAGCTGTTTGAGTTCATTGAAACCATCAAAAGTGAGCTTAGGTCCGTCATACGGGGCGACAAAGTGGATTAGGCGACAAAGTGGATTGGCGACAAAGTGGATTATAATCCACTTTGTCGTAATCCAGTTATATAGAATCCACTTTGTCGTTTTCCCTAAATTTAAACGCGCCGGTTTGAAGACCCCTGGCGCCCCTGTCCACCAACACCCCCAAAAAGCCCCAAACCCTTTAACTAACTCCAAAGCCCCCGCAGTCTGAGGGAAACATGAGACCTATGCCCCTCAAGAACCACCAAAAAAAAAAAGGACACCCCAAGGCCAGTTCCCCGTAGTTCCCCCGTAGTACCCCATGGTTATACCGATCACACCAAATAAGGTTTTTTTTAAATAAAAATTTTTTTATCACATCTTACGACTGTAAGAATAACATCGAACAATAACCTACGCTACTTCCACTTCTTCGAGCCAACGAGCCTTCATGCGAACAGCGCAAGCGTAACCTCTGTCACTCAAACCCTCCAACCACCCCCCCCCGTACCCCGAGGACAACCCTCAAAACCCCAACTTCCCCTCTCCCCTCTCCCCCCCTTCTTTTTCTCCCCCATTTCTTTTTTCTTTTTTCATCCCCTAATCCGTGCCTCGTAACACACAGCCGCCGATCAACACGAAACCACCCAGAAGAAAAGCCAGGCACCGGGATCTTCCTGACGAGCACGCAACCCGGTGAACTTAATCAAGAGTCGAAGATTAGCGTCGAAACTTCCTGGCTTTTCACGCCGCAGCAGAACGACCACACCCTACCCAAACCCAAGCAACCTCTAAACGCGTTAGGGGACTTCACAAGGTTTCACAACGGAGTGACACAACACCCGAAACGAGTCGCACTCTTTTACTTTTCTCAACCCCCCGCCATACCCAAGCCTTTACGGTCAACCGGAGACTTTAAAATACCGACCTTCTAATCCACAAATAACGCTAAAAATCCCACCCTTCCCGCCCGGTCGCGTTGCGAGAACTTCCTGCGTCAGCACAGGAAGCGTACAGGCACACCAGCCCGCTGATGCTGGTAATGGCAAACGAAATCCTCGGCCCGCTGTGCCGGGAAGACAGCCCGCTGTGCTGTAAAACCTCAGCCCGCTGAGCTGAGAAGGCAGCCCGCAGTGCTGCAGCAGCCTGCAGTGCTGCAGACCGGACCCGCAGCCCCCGCAGTGCTGCAGAACGTACCCGCAGCCCGCAGTGCTGCAGAACGTACCCGCAGCCCGCAGTGCTGCAGAACGTACCCGCAGCCCGCAGTGCTGCAGAACGTACCCGCAGCCCGCAGTGCTGCAGACCGAGCCCGCAGCCCGCAGTGCTGCAGAACGTACCCGCAGCCCGCAGTGCTGCAGAACGTACCCGTGCCGCAGAACGTACCCGCAGCCCGCAGTGCTGCAGACCGAGCCCGCAGCCCGCAGGACCCGCGGCTAGTCGATGTGATCACCGGCTCCTTTCCAACACCCATAAACGGCACGATTTCATTGGAAGAAGTGATGTCTACAGTGCTGTTGGAGGCTGCCTCGCCTTTCTTCAATTACGCTAGTACACTGTGCGGTCTGCGCGCGATTGAGTTGCAGGGGACCCTCGCTGACTGGGACGTCCTGACCGCCAAGATTACTGCGCTTTCGGAGATCCTGGGCGGGATCGGACGCTGGTCTACACTGAACGAGGATTTGCTGAACAAGGCCCTGCAACAGGCGCAAACGCTGCGTGCAGTGGTTGCCAAGGGCGACACCACGAATGACGAGCTTGTCGAAACCTGCTTTCAAGTAGAGACCAATTGCGATAGTGGACATGTATACTCAGCATATGGCTGGATCTTCAACTTCTTCACGTCGCACGTACTTGCGAAAATCGGCTCGCCGGTGTCATACGTCAGTTGGAGCAATGAGGAAACCGGCCGCATGTTCTACCAGGCATACGGATTGACCCACGGCAAGTACGATGCCCGAGGGGTGCTGCAGATGTCGTTCTCGCGTTGGACGTTCGAAGTGTTCGACAGCATGCTGTTCGCAGCCATCTCCATGGCAGAGGAGAACAACAATAACATCGACGACGAGCTCTGATTCTCGCACCTTTTTCGAATGCTGTGCAGGGTGGCCGCGTCTCGTTTCCTCCGGTGCTGCACCTCCGCTGCGTTGTATGAGTTGCACCGCCATCGTGATCCTCTGCCAACCGTGTTATCCTGTAAAAGCGTACTGCTTTGCCGAAAATGCTTGTTGCTGAAGAGTCCCACTGCTTCGTGGGGAGTTCTCGTTGAGAGGCTGCCAGCCGCAAATCGCAAAGCCGCGTATCACATGTGCGCACAACGACGACGGTGCACTGGCGTCACCGAGAGCACCAGCCACACCCTAACCTAGTGGCAATACACCCCGCCCTCTTCACCTGTAGACTCTGACTCCGATTCTGATTCTGACTGTTGACTTGGTGGCCGGCTCTTGCGACGATCTCAGATCTCGCGCAGGTCGCCTGAACTTGGCCTTTCACAACTTCTCCCCTCTTCCCGCCTCCGAGCTTCCTTTTGTCATAGAACGTTGGTCCGCCGTTCAGTACACGTTCGTTCCCCTTAGCAGGGTTTCTCCTCTACCGGTGGAAGTTGCTACTTTTGTTCCCGTGAGTTCTGCTTCCTTTTCCTTTTTGAACAAGGCTGTCCTTTGCGAACCCAAGCGGAACCGTATTTCACACGAGATGAACGTAATTCTGGGCTTTAATTTGGGCGAGTTGCCCACCACGTATAGAGACGTCGGGGATACAGAAGCCAATTCGCTTCAATAATAGTACATCCACAGTTTCCAACAGGAACAGGTATAATAGGCACCACCCCCATAATACCTATTATGCCGTTTTCGATGCTGGCTTTGTTGCTAAGCCAATGCGCAGCTGTTTCTTCGCTCGTAGTTGAGCACACCAACTTTCAGCCCGTCTCTGGGGGTGCAGCAGCAGCGAACCCCGCTGTTGAATTTGTTGAGAAAGAGCGCATCCCGCTGGCCGACGTCGTGAATCTTGCCGTCACACATAAACGTGACCGAAATGCTGTAAAGGAGCTGCGCAGCACCGTGCAAGGATCCATGGAGATCGGCGGGCTACTGTACGGGGTGTTTCAGGCGTGGAAAGACGAGAAGGCCGTGGCAATCGGTCCACAATACCTCTGGTACACCATCGTCGCACAAGTGGCTAGAGAGATCAAACGCTGCCCAAAGCGTTTTCAAAGCGTGTTCACCGACACTTCAAGCGGAAAGCAGAAAATAGTTGCAGTTGTTGGAGCTCCAGACGAGGTCGATCCTTTGCAGTTCGTCAGTCTATTGTCCAGCAAGCTGGCGGACCCGCGGTTAGTCGATGTGATCACCGGCTCCTTTCCAACACCCATAAACGGCACGATTTCATTGGAAGAAGTGATGTCTACAGTGCTGTTGGAGGCTGCTTCGCCTTTCTTCGATTACTCCACTCTATTGTGCGGTCTGCGCGCGATCGAGTTGCAGGGGACCCTCGCTGACTGGGACGTCCTGACCGCCAAGATTACTGCGCTTTCGGAGATCCTGGGCGGGATCGGACGCTGGTCTACACTGAACGAGGATTTGCTGAACAAGGCCCTGCAACAGGCGCAAACGCTGCGTGCAGTGGTTGCCAAAGGCGACATTACGAATGACGAGCTTGTCGAAACCTGCTTTCAAGTAGAGACCAATTGCGATAGTGGACATGTATACTCAGCATATGGCTGGATCTTCAACTTCTTCACGTCGCACATCCTCGCGGAAATTGGCTCGCCGGTGTCATACGTCAGTTGGAATAATGAGGAAACCGGCCGCATGTTCTACCAGGCATACGGCCTGACCCACGGCAACTACGATGCCCGAGGGGTGCTGCAGATGTCTTTCTCGCGTTGGACGTTCGAAGTGTTCGACAGCGAGCTGTTCGCAGCCATCTCCATGGCAGAGGAGAACAACAAGAAAAACGGCTCTTACGACGACGACGACGACGAGCTCTGACTCTCGCCCCTTTTTGACTGTTATGCAGGGTGGTCATCGTGACCATCTACCAACCGTGTTATCCTGTAAAAGCGTACTGCTTTGCGGAAAAAGTGTGCTGCTGAAAAGTCCCACTGCTTCGTGGGGAATACTTGTTGCGAGGCCGCCAGCTGCTAATCGCAAAGCCGCGTATCACATGCGCGCACAACGACGACGGTGCACTGGCGTCACCGAGAGCACGAGCACCAGCCACACCCTAGCCTAGTGGTAATCACCCCACCCTCTTCACCCGTAGACTCTGACTCCGGCACAGATTCTGATTTTGATTGTTGACTTGGTGACCGGCTCTTGCGACGATCTCAGATCTCGCGCACGTCGCGTCCTCGCCGACTGAACTTGGCCTTTCACAACTGCCCCCTCTTCCCGCCTCCGAGCTTCCTTTTGTCATAGAACGTTGGTCCGCCATTCATTACACGTTCGTTCCCCTTAGCAGGGTTTCTCCTCTACCGGTGAAAGTTGCTACTTTTCTTCGTGAGTTCCGCTTCCTTTTTCTGCTTCCTACCTCTTTTTGAACAAGGCTGTCCTTTGCGAACCCAGCGTTGTCATAGAACGTTGGTCCACCATTCATTACACGTTCGTTCCCCTTAGCCGCAAACCCGCAAACCCAGCCAGGGTTTCTCCTCTACCGGTGAAAGTTGCTACTATTCTTCGTGATCTATTCCCGCCTGATTCCAGACGCCCGGCAACAGAGTTGCACCACGAAAAACGTGCGTCAAAAAATGAACGTTTCCGTGCCGTTTGGTGAAACGGTGGTACCCCATTGCATGCAAACGGCTCTTCACTGAAGGAAATTCCGTAAATGGGTTTTTATTAGTGAAGAGTCAAAATCAGCAAAAAACAACTCCACTAATTTGACCGCTCACTGATAAAAATTTTAACTCTAAAACCCGAGAACGAAAGCGTGCACCATATACAACCCGTAACCATATAGCCCTTTCTTGCTCAAAGAGAACCCATTCATGAACGGTCACACGGAGACCCTAAAACCCCGGAATTTCAAGCGAACTTTAACTCTAAAAACGGGGTCCTCAGCGCTTTCGTGCTGGTCGGGGTAGCGTTCCCACTCCATTGCCAGTTTCTTGTCAGTACTATACACCCATGGTTGTGAAATATTCCAGGGCTGCCCCCCCGGTATGCCAAGTGCACTCACAAGTTCCGTTTTAATTAGTGAACGGTCAAATGCTCACTAATTCTGAGCTGAAAACTTCGCTACATTGACCGCTCACTAATAAGGCCCTTCACAAATACACCCGTTTCCGGTAGGCAAACCTCTCGTCAACACCACCCAACGGCTGCGGCACGATTTCACAATACCGGGCGCTAGCGTTTGGCAAGAGCGAGCATGGCACAGCCGCATCTGAAAGGTGAGGTACCACTATCCAAGATGACGACGACGACGACGGAGTATCGCAACACGGTGACTGCGAAGGCGCGGTGACCCGGAAGACCCTATGAAAGGGTAGATCTGCGAGCATTGCGTGCGGCATCTTTGCCGTTTTGTTTCTCTGGCTGCTGCCGCCGTCCGATTCGACCAAACACCGACCCACCCAGGAAGAAGCGGGGGAACCATGAAGATCCTGATCATGGGCAGCGGCGGCGTCGGAGCGTACTTCGGGGCGCTGCTGGCGCGGTCTGGAAACACGGTCACCTTCGTAGCCCGCGGGGCAAACCTGCAAGCGCTCCGAGAGCGAGGCCTGTCCGTGAAGAGCATCAACGGCGACTTCAACCTAGAAACCGTGGCCGCGACGCAGCACCCAGCCGAGGTGGGCGTCGTCGACCTGGTCCTGATGTGCGTCAAAGCGTACTCAGTACCAGAGGCAGCCGCCTTGGTCCGCCCGGTTGTCGGCGAGTCGACGACGGTACTGTGCCTGCAGAACGGCGTCGAGGCCAGCCAGGTAGTCCAGCAGTACGTTTCGCAGGGCAGCATCCTGCCGGGCGTCGCGCGGGTGTCTGCACACCTATCCTCGCCAGGGGTTGTCCGCCACGTGTCGAAGATCCAGGAAATCATTTTCGGCGAGCGGGACGGCGCAATGACCCCGCGCGTCGAGTTCCTCGACGCGTCCTTTCGCGAAGCGGGCATCCAATCCGTCCCCAGCGACCGGATCGACGTCCGCGCTCTGGGAAAAGCTTGCCTTCATCTCCGCCGCCAGCGGGATCGGGTCGTTGATCAGACTGCCCATCTCCCAGGCAGCGGAAGTGCCCGAAACCAAAGCCATGCTCCTCCGTCTCGCAGGTGAGGTTGTCTCCGTCGCGGAGGCGCTGGGAATCCCGCTAAGACCCGACCTTGCCCGTTCCACGGTCGAGCTGATGCTGTCCATGGACCGACAGTCATCGCAGCCCATCAAGACATCGATGCAGCTGGACATCGAAAGTGGCAAGCGGTCGGAGCTGGACAGCCTCATCGGCGTCATCACGCGCAAGGGTAAGCAAGTGGGGGTAGCGACACCTGTAGCGGACATGGTCTATGCGGCGCTGCTGCCCGTCGACTTGCTAGCAAGGAATGCCTTGAAGAAGGCGTTGCTGTAGCACAAGCTCGTCGTAAGTAGTAGTATCTGTATTTCTTGAGAGAAGCCGACCGCTTACTACAAGAAACAGTCTAGAAGCTGGATCGGACAAGCTGAGCTTATCTGACCTGCGACGAGCTGGGTTATTTCAATGAAACAGTCTGACTATCAGCATCTCACTATTGTGGCGAGCTGTGTCTATCAATCCAGCTGGATCTCACCATGCTGTGGCTCTATTGTGACGAGTTGCTTCAAGCCTTGTGAGACGAATTTAATACAGGCCGCTACTTCTATCGTTCTAACAAGTTGCATTCGATGTTGCGACGCTTCGTCTAAATGAGACAAACTGCAGCATGTTTCGACAGAGCTGACTCTGTCCCAGACGCAAAAACTGTTTCTATCAATCGCTGGATCCAACATGCAAGATGAAGAGGACACAATCGTCTTCCGCGCTTTGCTGGGGCTGCACCTTTGGGGTTCGCCTCATTTTCTTTTGGAATTAGTTACAAATTCTTTCAAACACATACAATTTTGCGGGCTGCCCTTCAAAGACCATATGAAGACTTGTGGGCGTGGGTACCCCGACCGTCAATGTGTCGCCATTCGGGTCCCTGGGTTTCAGAACGCGTTTTTCACGCGCCCCTTCTCGGGAGCCCGGCACGTCCGAACAAGCTTGTCAATAGGCGAGCGAACGCACCTCGTGGAAGCCGCCCTGCTTTGGTGCAGGCATTATAATATTGTATTCTTATGTGTTTGTAGCTTCGCAGAACGCTTTACAGAATATGGAAGAACCACTTAAGCAGGGTTAGCGGAATAAATAGGGAGACCCTCTGGTGGCGCGCCCGGACGAAGCGACGTAAAACGTTATTTTGCAGTTCTTGAACTTTGTCAGGGGCAGTCGCTTGTGTGTGTACTAATGCCCCCCTCAGGTGACACTACCGAACTACGTTTTCAACCACACTTGGGCAGGAGATTGTTCCGTGCTTCGTCGCCCGCGCACGGTCGAACTTGTTGCCTTCAGTTTATCGAAGCTTGCCGCGTTGCAGTCCTCAGCTCTGTTTTGCACGCGCTGCGTTCTTGCGGCCGAGATAGCGAAATAGAGTTTGCTGAAGCAGACTCGCACGGGCAGAAACAGCAAATGATGTACTTCAAGCGAACTTTCACCCTACCGCGGCTGTGGACACCGTTATTGTCTTCCCTCGTCGTCACCTTTCTACTGCATTGTGGTAGTCGCATGCGTTGAGTCCAGCTCTAGTAGTAGCCAAATACGTATCTGCCTCTCTGTAGGCATCTAGCTATCTGGGCAGCGAAGCGTCTAGCTTTCAAGCATCCAGCTATCTTGACATCTAATGTAGCCATCAAACCATAACTCTCTAGCCATAGCTTTAGACCAATCTTCCGATTCAACATATCCAGCCACCTAGGAAGGGGATAGACAGAAGAAAGAGAGATACGAAATTGACAATGACGCGGTGGCTGGCTTGCCTTGCCCTCGTTGGCAGCTGTGTGGGGGCGACCTACAACTTGACGGGAGCCGTTCAGCCGGCCATCGGGTCCACGACGGCGCCGCCTGACGCGCTTTTGCAGATCACCTTCGACCAGCGGCCGTCCATTGGCAACGGCTACCTGCGAGTGTACAACACCGCCGGACAGCCTGTGGACACCGTCAACGTCCTCTTCGACGTTGACAATTTGGGACCAAAGGCGGCCACCACAGTGCGCTCGGTCAACTACTTGCCGACCACCATCGAGAACGCAACCGTCACGTTCCAGCTGCATTGCGCGGTGCTTTCGTACAACGAGAACTACTACGTTACTCTCGATCGTGCGGTCATCGTCAATGCGAGCATCCGGGGCGTGCCTTTTGATGGGATCGACCACAATGTGTGGTCGTTCACGACCAGGCAAGCCCACCCCACCGGCGACCGTGTGGTGGTTAGTCGCAACAACCCGCCGGCGGCCGACTTCCAGACGGTGCAAGGCGCGCTGAACTACGCCATGGGGCAGCCGGACGTGCAGACGACCGTCGCGCTGCAGCCCGGCGTGTACCGCGAGATGCTGTACGTGCACGGGACCAGCAACCTCACGCTGCAGGGCGACGACGGCGACAACGCGGCGGTGCAGATCGCGTACGACAACCACGACGGCCTCAACCCGGGGTCCGGGGCCGGCGGCCCGCGGTTCAACAAGAGCAGCGGCGGTGCGCCGATGGGTGGGAGGGCCGTGCTCCTGGCAGACGGCGGTGCCGACCTGCTCGCGCTCACGTCGCTGACGGTGCGCAACGCGCACATCAGGAACGGCAGCGGGGACCAGGCGGAGGCCGTCATCTTCCAGGGCAACCGGCTCGCTGCCAGGCGCTGCGTCTTCCTGAGCGAGCAGGACACGCTCGAGTTGAACGGGTTCTCGTGGTTCCACGAGTGCCACGTGTCCGGAAACGTCGACTTCGTCTGGGGCGGGAACGAAGTGACCCTCTTCGAGTCGTGCATCATCGAGTCGGTCGGAGTTTCGAACAACCCGACGGACGGAGGGTACTGCCTGCAGGCGAGGACCAGCTCGTTGACGTCGAAAGGCTTCGTGTACCTCAACTGCTCGCTCACCAAAGGGCCGGCACCTGGCGGTGCGCACCAGTACCCGCCCGTGGGAGCCGTGTACTTGGCTCGGTCGGCGGGGAAGCCCGTCTACTTCGACAACGCCGCGTACGTCAACTGCAAGATGGACGACCACATCAACCCGAAGGGCTGGGCGGGCACCGGCATCGGCGGCCAGGCCACGCCGAACCCCGCCGTCGCTTCCGCGGCTGCGGGCTGGCGGGAGTACGGCACCACCGACCTGCAGGGCGTCCCGCTCGACCTGAGCCACCGGTACCCGAACGAGAGCTACATCCTCACCACGGAAGAGTTCGAAAACGGGTTCTCGAACCGGGCGCAGATCTTCGCCGCGTTCAACGGAGGGCAGGGCTGGAACCCTCAGTGACAAAACAGTCGCCACATCTTTAGTCCGGCTTGGCACATCATGGCGCCAAGCGCTCCTCAGCTAACGACACCTCGGTCACCACCTCCGTGATCGCCGGTTACTGGTTCTAGCCCTCACCTTCTGTGGAGGCCGTTGCTATAGAGACGGCTGCATACACAGCTGGAACCCAATCATTTATTTTCAACGCCTGCATCAACACGCTAGCGCACCAGAGTGCCGGCAGCCGGAAGCGCGCACCAGTTATTTTTGTTCAAAAACTAGGCCAACGAGCTAGCGAGGGCTAGCTCATTGGCGCCCGGGCTAGCTCATTGGCGCCCTCTACGTGAACTGCTCGCTACCAAAGGACCCGAAGCGCGCACCAATATCCAGCCGCGTATCTCGAACATCGGAGAACCCGATCGATTGTTTGGCACAATACCTGCGTCTACGAGGACGAGCTTCAACGGATTTGCTCACTCTGCTCCTTGGGTGTGTATCCACACGATGGAGTCCAGCCTAAAGCTGGCGTGCTACACCTAAAACGCGCGTAAACGCACACCCGAAAAGCAGGTGTGACATTGGCTCTTGTAACTCCAGCATCTAAGGCTGGACTCCACTGTGTGTGGCCTGGTCAGAAGAGCAGACTGCGCGACATTGCTACCGATCGCTGTAGGGTAATGATGAATGATGAGGCGGAAGTTGCGTACCTACTGCACTTGGGGGGGGGAGACGACACGGGCTCTTTGCCCGTGTCGTCTCCCGCCCCTCAAACCTCACGAAGCTAGTCTCAGAAAGTCCATTTGCTGGGTCGTCCGGTGGCTCCAAAAACACGGAGTGTCAAGTTAAAAACGTTTACATTTTTCTTTTGTACCGTCTCACCTGAGGCTTCAGCTTTCAAAAGCTGAGACTCAACCGTCCGCCTTTCCTTTCTCTGTCGCTCACTTCTTCTCCTGGGTTTGCTTTCCCATTCCGCTCAGGACGACCATGCGCGTCCACGATGGATGGGAAAGTGCGAACGTCTTCTGCCCTTAACACGACCTTTGGGTCCTGCCTTCGGGAGGAAAAAAAGCAATCAATGTTCGTTCCGAACGCCCCGGCTGTCTCAATCATCGACGTCTTCCCCCACGCGCCCCGGTAATTAAACGCTGGGGTGTGCGAAACACGATGCACCCCGCTGCCCATTGTGTAAGAGAAAACGACTGCTCCCGAAAATCTGCTGCGACCAGCAACATGTGAAACATGAAGCAAGACGCCCTTACAGCTCCGTACAATGCGTGATCATCGCGAACGGACGGCAGGATCCTCCGGCAGTAACGTAAGAAGGGCGCAAATATGGGCTGTATTCGCGCAACGATTACCCACAACTGAGCTCCAACACGCACACACACGCGGTGGTCGTACTTTCTTGCAGGGAGGCACGGTCCGGAACACACACACACGCGCCCACGGTGACGGGGCCGCGACCCGCACCGCGCTTCGTAGATGTACGGGACCGGAAACTCTTCGGAGAGATGGTCTCCGCACTCTGACTCGTCTCTCTTTCATGTCAATTCTTTTGCAGTTGAAAAAAACACCGGCTTTGTCGAAAACTCGAGGTGGCCGCCAGTTGCTACCGACACGGCAGAAATTGTGTGCCACACCCCTCCACGCACACGTTCACTCTACAGAACGCCAGTAGAAGAAAAATGGCTGCGACGCAGTCACATCAGAAACTACTGACAGACAGCTGGCGGTTGACGCCGGGCGGCTCCGACGATGAGAGTAAGGGTTATTCCCTGGACACGCGAAGAACAATAGTTGTTTCCGTTATCACATTTCTTCAGTTGATGCACTTCGCCCCGTTTATGAGTGCAAAACCCTACCTCCGGAAATGTTCTCGAGCCGAGGTACGGTAGGGAAGATTGCCATCGGTGCCTTTTTGTCCAAAACTGTCTATGCCCGTCCCTTTGGCCCGTGTCGCTGGCCGCGTTCTTTTTCTCCCTCGTCTCTAGTTCCGAGAACATCGTGTCGGACCTGATCTCAAACAAGAAACGAGAAGGTTGCTAGGCAATGTCTTAGGATTGCCTCGAACAAAGCCAGGACAAATTCGGCCACGTGCCGACTGTTGAGAAACTAAGTACGCGCTCTCAGCGACAAAAAGCGAAGCGTCGACTGAGCGGCGCAAAGAGTCAACGCACATCTGTGTGTGATCGTGCCTTACACGCCGACCTCTCTTCGCTCTTGATGTATCATGCTTCACTATCTTTGCAATTCTGTCGGCGGTACGGTTCAGCCAAGCCCCTTTTCCTTCAGCTTTGCAGCCAGTGAGACACCTTTCACAAAGCGTACACATAGCTTACCGCATGTTCCAACCGACCAACAGAATACAGAAAACGCTCAGGAAGCAATAGACTTTCAGAAGTGTGTGCGGGATCGCTCATCTTCACTTCCTATCAATCGCAAAGCTTGCGCAGCGTGGACAGTGGGTTTCCATTGGCTGAAAAGATCGTCTCCGCGGTAGAAGTGCAAACACAGCCCAGTAGGTGCGGTGAGGCGGTGACCAGAAGATCGGCCTTCTGGTCCTCAGAGTCTCAGAGTCGAGCCAGAGCTAATCCACTGACCAGCGGAACAGAGAGGAAAACAAAACGAACATGTCGGACAGCGTGATCATTGTAGGGGCCGGGCTATGCGGCTCGCTGCTGGCAGTCAACTTGATGAGACGCGGGTTCAACGTGCAGATATTCGAGTCCAGGCCAGACCTGCGACTGGAGTCGTTGAATGTGCACCGGAGTATCAACCTGGTTCTCACGAGCAGAGGCCGCTTCGCGCTTCGCGGCCTGGGGCTGGAGGATGAAATCATGAAGCTCGTGGTTCCCGCTGTGGGCAGGGCCATTCACAACATCGACGGCTCCGTCATCATCCAACCTTACGGGAAGGACAACAACGAGTACGCTTTTTTTCTATTCCCGTCCTCTTCTTTTCTCTCTCGTGTCTGTCACTGGGGGGAGAGCAACCCGGAAGAACCAGCAAACCCTGCAGGCAGAGAACCGTCTCCTCCTTCTTTGCGTTGTTTTCTTGGTTGAATGCAACTGCAGGTCTTATAATGTTAGCACGAAGCCAAACAGAAGTCAAACCAAAGCAAACCAAAAGCAAGCTAAAGTTAACAGAGTGTCAAGCTACAGTCAAGCTACAGATTGGTGCACGTAAACCCCGAACCATGCCCTACTCCCCTACAGGAAACCCCGAACCATGCCCTACTCCCCTACAGGAAACCCCGAACCATGCCCTACTCCCTACAGTAAACCCCGAACCATGCCCTACTCCCCTACAGTAAACCCCGAACCATGCCCTACTCCCTACAGTAAACCCCGAACCACGCCCTACTCCCCTACAGTAAACCCCGAACCATGCCCTACTCCCCTACAGTAAACCCCGAATCATGCCCTACTCCCTTACTCCCCTACAGAGCGAACTACAGCATCTCTCGGTCGCGCCTTAACATGTCGCTGCTAGACTTCGCGGAGAAGGCAGGTGCGAAGATCCATTTTGACATGCGCCTCGTCTCGGCGGATATCAACAAGATGCAATACACGTTCGCGAAGCCCGACGGCAAGCAAGCAACTGTTTTTGCGCCCGTCTGTTTTGGCGCAGACGGAGCCGGCTCGGTTGTGCGCAGGCAGCTCATCAAGCACCTCATCGACGTCCCAGTGCCGGAACTGGACCTGGGCATGAAGCAGCACCCGATCTGGGGCGGCAACACTTCCATCAGTATGCGTCTGTCTTGCTCGCGATATTCCCTCCCACAGCGGCGGCCACACGATTACGCTCGCTTCCCGCACAAAAATTAGCCCGAACACTCCCGAGCTTTTGGATAGCTTATTCTCTCAGCAGCCGATGGGATTCGGCTCGCGAATGGGAATTTGGCTGGACGGGGCGTTTGCATGTATATACGAGACGAGCTCACTGTAGCAGAGCCGCAACCTGCAGCGCGCCTCCGGAGCGACTTACTCGCCGTAGCAGCGCGAAGAGAAGTGAGGAGACCGGAAGCTCCCCGGAGAGATGGTCCCTGCACTCTAACTCGTCCCTCTCTCTCTCTCTCTCCGTGCCGGAAGGGTTGGCATTGACTCCTGACCGGCCAACGGTTCCTTACACCCCTTGAGTCGTTAGGTACACGATCTTGACCGTGCTTAGAACCTCCAACGCTTTAAAATCCCGACAACAGAAACCGAAGTGCAGCGGCTTGGGGTGAGCTACAAGGAGCTGACGTTCCCACTGAAAGCGGACGGCTCGAAACCATTGGAAACGCAGTACCTGCACATCTGGCCGCGGGGTAGCCACTTTTTGATGGGGCTCGCGAACATGGACGGGTCCATGACAGGCACCCTCTACCTGCCAGACAACAGCACCAAGCTGCAGACGGACCTGCTGTTCGAGAATCTGCAAGGCAAGGAGCTCGGCAAGAAGTACCTCCGCGAATACTACCCGGACGCTGAGCCCATCCTGCCGAACTTCGAGCGTGAGTGGGAGGAGAACCCACACGCATTCCTCGCAACCTGCAGGGTCAGCCACTGGGCATGGAAAGGCAGCATCTGCCTCTTGGGTGACGCGGCACACGCCCTGGTGCCATTCTTCGGGCAAGGCATGAACGCCTCCTTCGAAGACGTCACGTACATTAGCTACCTGCTCGACAAGCACCAAGTGGCTCCGGCAACCGGCCATTGGCAGCGCGTTTTCGACGACTATCAGCTGCTGAGGATCCCAGCAGGTCATGCAATTTCGGACCTCGCGATAGAGAACTGCGACGAGATGTGCAGCAAAGTGGGCCAGGCCGAGTTCTTGGCCTTGAAGCAGATCGAGAACGCGGTGGAGAAGGAGGTCCCGACGCTGTTCCGGAGCAGGTACTGGATGGTCACGAACTCGCTGATCCCGTACCACTGGGTGCAGGAGCTCGGCACCCACATCAACGCTGTTGTGACGGAGGTATGCGCGAAAGAAAGAACAGGGGTCGCTGTGCCCACTCCAAGCCCCCAGCCCTGCCCGCTTTGCTTGCAAGCAACCAGCGCGTTTTCACATGATCGGCACTCACGACATGCGCTCGCGCGAACTGTTCCATTCTCTCATTCTTTTGCCATACCGTGCGCATGCTCCTTCTGCTTGTCTGCTCGAGGCTTTGAACTGTGGCAAATGAATGAATCCAACAAAGGCCTAAATAAAACACAACCAATACAGCTAGCGAAGACCGCGACATTCAAAGACGGAATACCCATTCCAGACATGTCACACGCACGATCGCTGATTGCAGTCCACGTCACGCCGTATTTGCGAAGCCATGGTATGAAGAGCCTCGTAGGCCAAGTTGGTTATTGCCTTGGGTGTCAGCACGACCTGAAGAACCGGCTTGCCCGGACCTTTAGCATATCCACGCCCGACCACGGTAACCAAGGTCAGCTTAAATTCTTTTTCAACCCAAGTCATATCGACCTACACACGAAAACATGACAGGCATCGACCTGACCGATCCTTGGCGTTTTTACGGCCCCCGTGAGTTGCAGTACAATGTCGCCAGTAAGCTCTGAAAGGCGCCAATGCTTAAGCTAAAGCTCGGAGTTGGAGTTTCCACCCCACACATCGATGATTCTGTTTGAGGAATAGCAACCTGGCGTGGTGCGTGACTCTAGCAGTAGCTGTATTCTGGAAGCGCCTGCCGCAGTTGCGTAGGTATCGACGCGAGGGGGTTTCTCCAGCCTTCTGACCACTGAGAGCGCTGGTACCCAGAAACCCCGTGATCTGCGTGGTGTACACGTCCAGGCCAACCATGTTACTGAACAGTGTGGCGATTCGGGGCATGTCAATTGCCCGGATGGGTAGGATGTTGGTAACTGGCTTGCAGCCAAGCGTTCGTAGTGACATTGTTTTTTTGATTCTTCGATGTCGGCTCTTCTAAACCGACAGACGAGAAGAATTGTCCAAGGGTCACGTGAATCTCGCTCAGGCCCTACAACCGCGAACCCGAGGACGGGTCTGCCGGCGCAGTCTCTCGAGGACCAGGGGAGAGTGAATCGGACGAGCTATGGTGCCGATAGTGCAAGTTTGTACGTCGGCAACTTACATCGGCATGCACGGAGTGTACGCGTTTCATCAGCACCATTGGTCCCCGTGTGGCGGGCTTTCCTCGGCCCACCTGTGCTCGCAGTTGAAAATAGGAAACTGTTGTTCGTCGCCTGCCGCTGTTTCTGGCTTCACGGCGTCAGGTGATGACGGGTGGCACGTAAACATGTGTTTGGAAAGCCAGCCCTGGCACGGCTGTGAACCGAAGGCACCCCGAAAAAGTGGCAGCTGGCTTACGCTAGGTCAAGCGGATGATTGAAGACATTGAGGAATTCGCTTTCTCGACCATATTCTCAAATCTTATACGGACGCGAGCAGAGAGGATTGCTCCATTGAACCCTGGCATAGAGCGCCTTCTAAGCCGCGGTCTAAATTGCACCATCTGTGCAAAATTTCCGTGTTGTGATGCCACACTAGCGCTGAGGTGCGCGTCCCTTCCTCACCCCCCTCCCTGTTATTCCCCTGGCAGTTTTTAGGCGACAACAAAACTATTGCTATAGTTTTGGCCTACAGCACGAAAACGTTTCCGAGCCACCAGGTGGTCTTTTTCAGCCGCACGCAAATGTGTGAGGAATCTGAACCGCCCGAGTAGGACCCTCGAATCATGGTCGATTGCCGCACACCTGCAACCCACATCCAGGTTGTGGGTTCAGGGTAATGCAGTCACCGCGAAAAGCTCTAGTATTCCTTTTTTCTACGGCCGAACAGCTTCTTCATCTCAACCAGACCACTCGTCGACTGTCCGCGCCCCTTCAAATGACCGAGCACGATCCGCAAGTCGGGAAACATATCGATGTATCCACTGCGGAACAGCGGTCACCAAAGCTGTTTAACCATTCGTGGGAGAAATAGGTCTCAGAATTCACATGAGGCAATGCTCCCAAAATCCAAACCTGAAACGGTAACATACCCAGTTTCACTGGAGTGCCCGTTCCCGGCGAGCTACGAGGGAACGAACCTGTAAGAGTGCCAACGCTACTCTGTTGTCGACAACTAAAAGCAAAAGAATAAGCCAAAACTACGCAACTCTTTCTATAATGTACATATAAAAGGTGTCACGGGATAAGCCGGCAGCCGCTGAACGGCTTATCACGTGGGCGGCCCTGAGATTACCCTCTCAGGTGACACCTCTTTATCCTTAGCCATACTTCTCCTGCTCCCCATGATCCGCTGACGGTTCTTTTGCACCGCCGGAGCAGGCTAGCTATCACATTTCCAACCAACGCAAACCCAGCTGTGAGGGAACTCGCCCGGGCACACGAAAACAACCCTCTCGTTGTGATGCCAAGAAGAAAAAAACGTCGAAAGAGCACTGGAAACCATGTAGCCATGTTGTCCCAGGGGTAGAAAGCAAATTCGTACGCGCGTTTGCTTTGAGCATGGTTGCATACGAGCATTAGGAGCTGGCGACAACTTTTGATCAAAAAACTTTAGCCAGCGTAGTACGCCCGTCTTCGGGCGGGCAATGGCGAATACGTGGCGATCCACACCCGGAAAGCGAGTGTCGCACCGGCGTTTGATTTTTTTTTTCACCCGTTCAGTGTTCCCCACAAGGGGGGCATGCCGCCTCCAAATTGGGTGGAAAACTGTTGGCTCGTGAGTTTCTTTTGCGCACTGGTACGAACATCAAGGAAAATACGACAGCTTAGCTCCTGTGTGGCAGGCTTTCCTGCTGCACGGGCAGCGAACGACAAAAAACAGAAAACGTTGGAAACACCAAGAGAGGCAGTCGAAACAGAAGCGTTTCCCGGTAAGCGTGGACAATTCACACAAGACCCAGGTATGAACTGCAAGGAAGGACCCCGCGCAAGGGAAAAAGCGATGACCAAGGTTTGCGGCCTGCACATGCACTTGCCCCATACACCAGCACGTCGGATTCGGCAGTATTTCGCGCTGGCTGCTTTTGCTTTCCGCCAGCTGGTTGTGCACATTCGGTGGCAACCCCACTTTCTTCCGTACTTTTTGCTTTGTTCACCCTTGTAGCGATGAACCCATGCCCAAGCGTCCAACGCAACGCAACCCAGCAGACACATGCCAGCAAAGCAAGTTGCCTAAGAGAGACTTTGAGCACGCCATCCAACCAGAAATCCAGCAGAAACATATCCCGGTTCCAGCTAAATGATTCTTAACTTCTCAATTTCTTAACACAAGAAACAGAGATCGCTATCATGTCACCACAAGGATAGCAACCACCAGAGCAGCAGACCGGTACGGCCAGATGGCAACCCGAGTCAAGTGGCCATCGTCAGAGGCGTCAGCACGGCAGAGCCTGCAAGGTGTAGCAGCGACCACCGCCCCAATCAGGATCTCCGCCGCGGGACTGGACCGCCCCGACAACCTCTTTAGTTCCCGTGCTCGTGGAGACAGACGGGCCAGCTCTGTCGGTCGGCGTTCATGACCGAGAGCGCGCTCCAAGTCGAAGAGACTGCAGCTGACAAAAAACCTTAAACCACAATAACCGCCTAAAAGGACACACACACACACACACACACACACACACACACACACACACACACACACACACACACACACAACACACACACACACACACACACACAACACACACCACAACACCACACACACACACACACACACACACACACACACACACACACACAACACACACACACAACACACACACACACACACACACACACACCACACACAACACACAACACACACCACAACACAACACACACACACACACACAACACACACACACACACACACACACACACACACACACAACACAACACACACACACACACAACACACACACACAACACACACACACACACAACACACAACACACACACACACACACACACACACACACACACACACACACACACACACACACACACACACACACACACACACACACACACACAACACACACACACACACACACACACACACACACACACACACACACACACACACACACACACACACACAGGGGGAATTGAGAGGGAACACGAAAGCCAAAAATATACCGAAGACAACAATATAATGGCAGGGTCCGGCGGCCTCCACGCGGCTCCCCCGGTCAATGGTGCGAGCACCAGCCAACAGCCGGACCCAACCCTCCCCACAATCACACTCGTGAGGAGAACGATGTCGCTGTACGACATCAAAGCGCTGCCGGAAGGAACCAGGAGGGAGGCAGCAACGTCCCTCCTGCAGCAGCTCCCTTGGGATGCCGAGGTCGTAGCACTGCCCCGGAATGGGCGTGTATTAGTGGTGCGAGCAGCCGGAGCCCCGCCGGCCACGGAGTTCAAGCTGCGCGAGGGTGGGACGTGCACCATCAGACCGTCACCACCACCCATCAGCCGAGTCCCAGACCCCACCGCGAGGAACAAGCGGGAGAAGTACACCAAGAAAGAGTTCTTGGACTTCTGCGGGCGAGAGGAAGGGGTACGCAGGTGGGAGAGAGGGCTGCAGTTGGAGCGCGAGTGGCGGGAACAGAAAGGAGAGAGAACAACGGCCGCACCCATCAGGGCGAATACAACGTGGGTAGACGGGAACCAGACGCCCGCGTCAGCTTCGGCGCCGGCGTCGGTCGCAGCGGCACGGGCAGCACCAGAAGCAACGTCAGCACCGGCACCAGCGACGGCAACGGTTCCAGTACCCGGACAGGCAGCTGCGTCGCCACCACGGGCGACACAGCTAGCTCACTTGAAGAAGGAACTTGCCGAGATGGAGCGACGCCTGACCGAAAGAGTGGACCGCCGACTGGAAGAGGCGATCGTACACCACGCAGAAACACTGGGAACAACACAAACTGCGTTCCTTACTGATCTTCAAAAGCTAATCGGTCAGCAACACGAGCAGCAACAGAAGCAACAACAGGAGCAAACGACGCGCCAGCAACGGTGGATGGCCGAGCAGGAGCAGCGTCAGGAACGCCAGCAGCAGTTGCAACATGAGATGCTACAACAATTGGTGCACCTGCAGCGGGAAAGCCGAAGCGAACAGGAGCAGCAACGCGTCCGGGAGCAGGATCTGCAGGGACGACAGGAGCAGCTGGTCACGGCAGAGGAGCAGGAGCGAGGACGGGTGCAACAGGAGCAGCAGGAACAGTGGGATAAGCACGAGCAGCAACACGTCCGGGAGCTGCAGAAACGACAGCAGCGTGACACGAACCAGCCGCGGCCTAAGGTCGCAACGAAGCGGGAGGCATCCCGATCAGCAGAGGGAACGCCAGCCAAGGCAAAGCTGCGCCTGGCGCAGGACTCTGAGGACAGCAGCGAGAGCCCGAGCGTCGTGGATTGGGCAACTGACGGGAGCGACAGTGAGGGCGCACCGCCATCGACCCCATCCTCATGTAGGGGCGGCCGGTGGGAAGTGGGGGACATGGTGGAGGCGCAGCACACAGACGACAGGTGGTACGAAGCCGCCCTCAAGGGGCAGGCGGCAGACGGCACATGGACGGTGGCGTACTCGAACGGCGTCACGCAGGGGGGGCGACTACCGGAGCAAATGCGCCAAAAGATATGACTGCCGGTAACTTTTGCAAAGCTAGCTTCCGGGACCGCCCCCGTAGTATCATCATCGCCCTCATCATCATCACGATCACCATCACCATCACCACCTCCATCATCAACGTCGTCTTCAATTTCATCAGTTTCATCAATCAACATCAGCGGCGACAACAGCTCCAACACCTACGCTACCGGAGGGACGCGTGTTTATGTTTTTGTAAAAACATGGCAAGCTGCCAGGTATAGGCACCCAGCAGAGACCCGTGGTAGAAAGTGCAGTAGAGCATGGATGAGGGGAGGAGGGCCCGGACAGGACCCCCTCCAAGAAATCGAAGAAGCCAACACGTGGCTTCGAGACGCAGCGAGCCGGCTGGGGGCAGTGGTCCTACCGGTTGCACAGGATGGCGCGTGTATGTTCGCGTCGCTAGCTCGGTGCATGAAAGATCGGTCGGCAGCCACGCTGAGACAGCAAGTGGTGGGATGGCTGCGGAACAACGACGAGTACCGTGGGATGTTTTGTCCCGAGGATGAGAGAGACCGTCAAACGTATGACGAATACCTGGACCACATGGAAGAACGGACAACGTACGGGGATCATTGGTGCCTGCAGGCAGCGGCAGAAATCCTCGATGCCGCAATATGGGTCTTGGACGCCGCAGGAAGCAGAAAGTCGATCGCAAGGTACGGCAGAGGAGCAGCTCCCTCCAAAGTCCTAACCGTAACGTACAGGAGGGAACACTACGATATCCTGCTAGTCACGAGCCGGATGCGGGAGAAGCTCCAGCGATCAACAGATGGGGTAGTCCCGATTCCGAGCCAAGAATCTCTAGCAGCACGAACACAACCTGCTCTACCTGCCGACCCCCCAGCGACACCCATGCGGCGAACAGTAAGTATGGTAGCCACGGCGGACAGCGGTGCATTGGTCATTGTCACGATCAACGTCACGTCCCTAGACACCGAAAAGCTACTGGAAGTAGCCCGGCTCGTAGCGGACATCATCGTAGTTCAAGAAACGCGGGTAACGAAACATGAAAAAGCTTACATGTGTTCGCTACTGGCAGCATACGGGTGGGACGTGTACTGGGGAAACGATGTAGAAATGGTGGTAGGAAGGGATGGAAAGACGCAAAGAAAGCCTGGAGGAGTGGCGGTCCTGACAAGGCAGCACCTCACAGCGCAGCGAGTGACCCCAGTGGAAGAATGTGAGAAGAAAATTGTCGCATCGACACGCGTTGTGCAAGTAGCCGTGGCCCTGGATTGTGGGAAGACAGCCATGCACATTTTCTCCGTGTATGGGCAGTCTGGTAGCAGCACGCAGGTGCAGCAAGAAAGGGAACAGCTCCTATCGGAGGTGTTAGGCGTTGCAGCGGGGCTGGGACAGGTGCCGGTATTGGTGCTCGGTGACCTCAATTGCACAACAGAGTCGAGTCCGGTGCTAGCGGCAGCATGTCGTTCCGGGAGGTGGGTGGACGTGGCAGCTGCGTACGCTGGAGGACGTGGTGAAATACCGCCGAACACATGCTGGGCACCGAACGCGTTAGAAGGAAGTCGGATTGACTTATGCCTCGCAAACTCATGTGCAGCACCGGCCGTTGACACGGTAATGACAGTTGCGAGAGAGAGCAGCAAGTTCCACACGCACTCGCCGCTGTACGTAAATCTCCGCCAGCAGGCATTCCGGGAACAGAGCAGCCGCGCCATACTCCCGGCCGCTTTCCCGCGAGAAAGACCTAAGTTGAAGCAGAACGAGAGAGACGACCTCGAGGCACTGGCCAAGAGAGCAAAGGAAACGCGATGGGGGACACACAGTCTAAAACAGCTATCGCAGTGTGCCGAACAATACTTAGTGAAGTTGCACGGCAAAGATCTAGTATTGCCTACGGGGATGTACACGGGACGAGGAGGACGAGTAGTCACTGACTCCCGGCTGGCTACAAAGTTCCAACCACAGTCGGTAAGAGGAGCGTCCACGAAGCAGACACGTGCACGAGACGAACTGCTGGGGCATCTCCGAACGCTAGTGCAGGTCGGGCACGAGCGCTTAAGGGCGGACGTGCCATACCCGCTCACAAGACGGGAAGAACACGCGAGAGACGCCGCGCGGAGGAGGGTTATCAGGGGCTACATCCCAAAATCCGTTGCAGAAGCTGTGACCTCCAGCGCATTTACCGAGTTACAGACGCTGCAGAGTACATTAGCCGACCTCGAGGGGACTCAAAAGGCGGCGTTCGCCGCACTCAAACGGCACAGGAGATCGCAGTGGGCGCATAAGATGCAGGAGGCATGGATGCATGGTGGGGGGCTCGTATTCGCCCATGTTGCTGACCGCTACACCGCTCCATTGCTATTTATGAGACGAGAAGACAAAACCCTTACGGCGAATGCGAAGGAGATCGACGGAATGCTGCGCAGCGATGGTGCGTGGGGAGGAATCTTCAATAAATACACACGACAGGAGGAGCCATGTTGGGAGCGCTTTATGCGAACGTACGAGTCCATACTCCCGGACAGAGTGGAGATGCAGTGCGAGCCGATCACGGTGAAGGACGTGAGGGCAGTGTTGGCAAAGATGAAGAAGTCGGCCTCGGCAGGAATGCATGGGTGGAGGATCCACGAATTGCAACAACTGCCAAATGACATTCTGAATGGGTTTGTGCAGGTACTGAATGACGTGGAGGGGCAAGGCGAGTGGCCGGAGGATCTCATGCATGCACTAATCTCCCTCATTCCGAAACCTGACAGCACGGGTGACCCGCTGTCTCAGCGCCCGATCTCGGTTGCACCGGTGCTATACAGGGTTTGGGCAGCAGTAAGGGCCAAAGAAGCGCAAAAATGGATGGAAGAGCTAGCACCGGAAGGATTGCATGGTTGTCGGCCCGGACACAGCACAGAAGATCTATTCTGGCACCTGGCGGCGGAATTGGAGGAGGCGCGGATTACCGGACGCCCCCTTTTTGGAATAGCCTTCGACTTCAAGAAGTGCTTTGATACAGTGCCGATAGGTGTCACAATGCAGCTAGCAAAAAGGCTGGGCTTCAACGCGATGGTACTTCGAGCATTAGAAGCCGCGTATAAACAGATGCGCCGACATTTCAAGGTGAATGGCACAGTGGGAGAGGGCTTCACCCCTACGAATGGCATCATGCAAGGATGCGCGATAAGTGTAATCCTTATCGGGCTACTCATCAGCGTATGGATGAGGCATGTGAAGCGAGAAGGGGAACCCCGGTCATACGTGGACGACATCACAGCCACCGCCAAAGAAGCCCGCCTTCTTCAGACGATTGCAAATAAGACAATCCGATTCACTGTCCTGACAGGGTTGTCGCTGTGCCCTAAGAAGTGTCACTCATTCGGGACATCAGATGGTTGGCTGATCGAAGTCATGGACTGGCAGGAACACGCAGACGTATTCGAGTCGCAGGAACCCGCGCAGTTTTACAAAAGGGCGGACAGCTTCGATTGCCTTGGCGTGATGCTACACGCGAAGGGGCAGGGGCACAAACTGTCGAGCAGGATCCAGGAGCGCAGGAGAAGCGCCGTACAAAATCTGCAACGCGTAAAGAGACTCCCGGTACCCGCAGCGGCACGAGAGAAGCTGGCATCCATGACGGCTGGTGCAAAGCTTTACTACGGAATTTCAGTGATGCCGTTGGACCGCAAAACAGCATACACCCTACGCCAATTGATCATGTCGGCACTGTGGACCGGCACCAACCGACGTGCGGTGGAAGTGGTCATGCAGGTGCTCCACCACGGACATCGGCTTGACCCGCACACGGCACCAGCGTATCTACGTGTAAAGGCATGGGTCAGGCAGATGCAGAAGTGGCAACACATCAGAACGAGCGCGCAAAGGGCGTGGACGCGCCGTGACGACTTGCCAAAAGGTTCGCCGCACAGCCTGATTCAGGAAGCCCTTAACCAAGCGGGTTGGACGTGGGACAGCCCGATAACCCTCTTGTACGTCAGCGAGAGCGCGCAGCAGACGAGCTTCCACGTGACGAGCGCGACTGAGGTGGAGACCAAAGTCATGCTGCACGACTTGCGCCATGCTCTGCGTGGCCAGCAACTTGCCATCGTGTGCAGAAGGAGGGAGGACATGCGGGGGTGTGCGCATGGAGTGGATGGAAGCGTCACCCGACACCTTCTGCAAACGCCGGATAGTGGCATCACTGGATACCAGCAAGGAATGTTGAGGTCCATTATCGCAGGGGCAGTATCCACGACAGGCCGCACAGGGCAGAGAAGGCCCTGCCCGTATTGTAACGACGAAGAGGGGGAAACGGTGGCGCACCTATGGTGGATGTGTGAGGCATGGAAGGATGTGCGGGAAGAGCACGGCATGGTCACCACAGACAGGACAACGTGGCCAACCTGCCTTAGCATGTGCGGAATAGCGCCTCTCTACAGGCATGGGGTCGATGCGGCTGCGCAGCCGATCCCCCTGGATCATGTACGAGCGTGTGCTTTCGTCGGAAACCTGCAGCGTTTCTTCCTTGCAGTACTGCGTGCTCGTCAAATACGCGACGACAGAGCACAAGAGACGTCACGCCACCACCGCTTAGCCCAATATCCATGGGGATGGACGACACCGTGCCCGAGAAGGATATCCATGCCGACAATCGAAGTGGGGACGGTTTCGCAGCAATGGAAGCAGACTGAGGCGCTCTGGAAGGCGCTACACTGGTGGATCGGCAAGTTGTGCTGGGCACATATCGGATCCGAACACACGGTGACGTTCTTAGAGCTAGCCGTCGACTTTGAGCTCACGACGGGAGAACGGCTGCCGGACGTGTCGGATCGGCGAATCCAGCCACCCACAATGCGGAAGACCAAAACAACGACAGCCCGGGAGATCCTCCCACCAAGCGAAGCGCAGTCGGGCTTGTGTCTGTACTTCGATGGCGGGTCGAGGCAAAACGGCACCGCGTTGGCTGTGGCAGGTGCTGGCGCGGTTGTATACGAAGATGGGAAGAAGATCGCGGAGGTCATCGTCCCCCTAGGCCGAACGACCAACAACGTGGCAGAGTTTAGCGCTCTGGTCGGGGGCTTGCACTTGCTCGGGGAGCAGCCCCCGAGCGTGCAAGGACCCGTAACGGTCCGAGGTGATTCGAAGGTAGTGATCAGCACGATGAAGAAGACAGCGCAGTGCAAGCCGATCCTGCGGCCGTACCTCCTGCAGGCGACGGCGTCCATGGGAGCCCTCGCGCCACGGTTCAATTTCAACCTGGAGCATGTCGCGCGTGACCGCAACACCGACGCCGACGCGCTGAGCAACGCGGCGATGGACCAGGTGCAAGAGCAGACATCTGGAGAGGTGAGCACCGTCATGGCGCAGTACGAAGCGTACAGACGGAGTGCGCTGGCAAAGGCCCGAACCCTGCACAGGCTAGCAAACACGGCCGCGCGGATTTACGGCACAGCCTGGCACCCTGGACGCGTTGCGAACGTGACGAGCGCTACGGCCTTGGGCGGTGGGGTAATGCAGGGCGTATCGTGCCGAGCCGTGCTCTCACCGCAGACGGAGGCAGTGCTACGATCGATGAGCCGGGGCGCATCCGACACGGAAGGAACAACCCCGAATCCGTTTGTCAAGGCCCACGAAAGGTGGGCAGCCAGTATCCAACCCGAGCGATACTACGAGGCGACCTGGAAGGAAACAGCAGAGTGGAAGGGGAGAGGACGAGAAGACCCTCCCAGTCAACGATCTCACCCGCCAACGAGACGGAATGTCAATGCGGCCTTAAGATGTACTAAGCATGACGCCCCGCGCTGCACCACATGTACGAGAAGGCGAATACCCCCGGACACCTGCTGTAGACAGCAACATGCAAATCACGAAGAAGGAAACCAATGCCAGTCGAGGCTGCATTTCCGTGTACGTCGCAACCACCGCCAGCGGCCGGCTGGTGCATCAGCAGTAACGTAGGTGCATTGCGCAACTGGGCTAGACTCCGCTCAGGGGTTACCCATTACTGAGATTTCACACACACACACACACACACACACACACACACACACACACACACACACACACACACACACCCACACACACAGCCACTGGCACGCGTACCCGATCCGATATCATGTAGGATACACCCGAATTTTCAATCAAACTTTTACACACAAAGAACGTCTCCTACTGCCAAGGGAAACAGGCACCCCTGCCCCATTCATGCCCGAATCCTCAGCATGCGGCGGACGCGGTTTCACCTGTCGGTGGTGGAGTGGACCGTGTGCCTTCCCAAAGTCAGCCCACCGCAAAATGCTCCGAAAGTAGGGCTGTTCAAGCCCAGGCTTGTGAAGACCGACCGCCGCGCGGGCAACTCGAGGCCGAGTGCCGATGACGCCAAAGCGCGCGATGCGCTGAACTCTGTTGCCTCCGTGAACATCGCGTTGGAGGGAAGGGGCGATACGTTACTAAAAAGGGACACCTCGGAAAGCATACGGGCCGTCATGCTCACTGAGTGCGCCGCAGGAAGGGCCGGCCCCGTTGCATTCGAGAGGGCATTCAAGCTTGCGTCCTGCGTCATGGACGGGACGCTGGCCACCGGCCTCTGGAAGATGATGGAAACATACAACGTGACCCGCACCAAGTACTGCTACGACTCGATCATCCAATGCTCTGAACGGCATCCAGCACGTGCCCATGCTTTCTTCAAAGAGATGAAGACTCACGGCATGCGACCAGACGTCACCACATACAACAACCTCATGCTCGTGTTCTGCAGGTGCCTTCTTTTCCTACAAGTGCTGTGTTTCTTCCCCATTCATTCATAGTTAGCACCAGAGCCAGATTCAGAGCCACCGTCGATTGCGTCACTGGTGTGTTCGTCGTTGCGAGCGCACATGATGCGCATGATGCACAGGTAGGTGAGGCCGTCGGTGGACGGGCCGCTTGCGAAATGCGGACTGCGGGACTCCCAGCACGAACACATGCGGTTTGTTCAGTGGCGACGTCTATTTTCGACGACACGGCAAATCAAGGAGGTCATGTGTCGAACAAACGGGATCGAGCTAGACTTCTACTCGTCGTCGTTGTGAGCGCGCTCTGTGTCAACTGCTTTTGCTTCGTGATGGTCATATCGAGAAGGCAACAGCACAAGGGGTCGTGCTCCCAGCACCCATCTTTCCAGCGTTTATTGTGGTTTAGAGGTTCGGTGTTTTAGGGTATCGGTTTCTCTCAGGCGGCATGATGGCTCTCCTTTCCTTGATACGTTCAAGATTTGCCTCGGGAGAGGCCTCCCCTGCGTCTTTTTTGGCTTTTCTTGTATAATATCTGTTTTGGGCCTCAAAACAGACAATAATAGACGCGACAATTGCCATGCAATTAAAAAAAGAAGGTTAGGGGGACCCCGGGGTGATGTTGTCAAACGTTTAAAACGTACATTTGACAAGATTTATCAAACGCAAACGTTTGACAAACGTGCCTTCTGGTTCTCTTTGGGCGTGCACAGGGAGATATTAGCCTTCTGCAAGGTTTCCTCACACGCCCCGGGGTATGGATACCCCTGCCTCATGGCTCCAGTGTTCAACAACCGACCCGCGCTTGGATCCACAGCCTGCAGCGCCTCATTCACGTTTGCCATGATCACGCCAAAATGTTGTGTACCGGAATCAGTGATGCCTGGTCTGCTTGTGCAGCTCGCAACCTCGAGTTTCTACAAAGCAGGTTGCCTGTCCAGACAAACAACTTTACACAGGCACAGCAAGGCACTGGTGTTCCGTCTCTGGGATGTAATGCGGGAGGAGGGAATTCAGTGCAACGCGAGGACTTACCGGCAACTGCTCAAAGTGTGCGACAGCATGGAGGAGTACCTCATGGTAAAGGCGTTCATGCTCAAGCACAACGGGAAAGGCGCTCCCATGTTGTCGGTCACCACGCTATGCGGGCACGCGATCCGGCTATCACGGAGCGTTGAAGAAGCCCAAACCCACTTCGACAAAGCCCTCGCACTACGCGGCATGACATACGTCGTCAGCTGTGCGATGATGAAGACATGCACCCGGTTTCAAGACTACCGAAGCTTCGCCTCTGCCGCCATGGCGACGCCCAGCGAGGAGAGGACTGTGATGTATTACGTCGCGTTCCTCTTTTGCTGCGAAGACTTCATCACCGCAGCCCGGCAAGATCGCAAGCCGTTTCAATTGTACGTCAAGTTGGCTGAATCCAGCTTCTCCGAAGCCCTACATGCCAATCGTGCGACGCAGCCTCGCTTGTTCACGCGGATGATGTGCATCTACATCATCACGGGCGACTTCCGCTCTGCTAGCCGTGTCCTCAAGCAGCAGACTGACCGAGGCATGGCTGCACTGCCGGAACAACGACGTCTTCTAAAAGAAGGCCGAGGCCGAGACTTGCCGAGAGAAGCGTTGGAGCCTCTCAAAGTGTGATATTTCACGGACGATCAAAGATGCCTTCAACCTCTGAGCGTTCGGCTGCGCTGACTACGCAACCTCGGCCTTTGCGCATCAACACGGTGCTTCAAACAGTCTCACAGGGCAATCACCGCCTGTCAGTATGCCTCTGGCTGTGCCTCCGTAGAAGTACGGAGGAAGCGAGACGATCGAGATGTCGGTCCCGTGAATTCTAGCTCGTCTCTCTTGCTCCTCGCTCACCATTCCTGGCATGCGAATCTGCAGAATCTTTAGTTGTGGAATGCATATTAGCCCAATGTGTGGTTCGTGCCTTCCACGTGCCTGCAGCTTCTTTATGAACGATCCGTGACATGTTTGATGCTCTCAACCTCGTTTGCCACCAGCAGCCTTCTGTTGTCGTAGGTTAGTGCCCACAATGAGTCACGTCAAAGGTGACCCTATCCGTGTCCCGCGGAGAAGCTGGCCACAGCCCCCCGCGTGAGCCTGAACGGGTGGTCGCAACAAAGTCAGCATCAGTGGCCTGCGGTGCACCAACCATACATTCTGTGTCCAGCTGTCGGTGTGTGCGCCCTCAGCATCCGAGCGACGGCATCGATTGCCGCAAGATCTTTTCCGTTCTCCTCAAGCTCTCCCTTTTGTGTTTTTCCGCACCAGGACGCGAGCGTGCGGCTGGCACGGGGGGCTTTGAAGCTGAGTTTCGCCGATTGTACGTGCAGAAAGCTGAAACGCTTGCGCTCCTGCCAGGCTGTAGTGGAGTCTGTGACAGCAAATAGCAGACCGCAAACGCTTTTGCGTCGCATGCCTTTCCCCGCTGCGCCTCTGTCGAAGTAGCGCGTCATAGCGAGACCGCCGTTGCTAGCGGGTCTGGGAGCGAACCGTGATTCATTGTCGCGGCTTCCCTTCTATTCTACAGCTGCAGCCGGCCTCAGATTCGTTCGGGTATCAGTTCAAGGCCTGGTGAAACGTAAGCATCTCAAATGTGGCCATATTGCCACATGAAGAATAACCATCTCATTCGAAGTTCTTTGCACGCTGAGAGTGAATTTTGTCGGTGGATGTACAGACTCCTATTTGCACTTCCCCGTCTTTCGAAACTAAGATTCTCTTCCGATGCACCAGCAGTGCACCAGCAGTGCACCAGCAGTGCACCAGCAGTGCACCAGCAGTGCACCAGCAGTGCACCAGCAGTGCACCAGCATAGCGCGTACATTAAGAGGTGCGGCCGGCTGGGCTTTTCAATAAGTTGCTGACCTTGACAAACATACACCAATATGATGACCTATCAAGCGAAACATCCTATAATGGCCGTGTGCCACATTGAAGAAACATCATTCGAAGTTCTTTGCATGCTGAGAATGATTGACCCTCCGTCGGCGGATGTACGAACTCGCCTTCTTGCTCTCGAAACTGATATTCCCTCTGCCAATGGTTGCTCCACGTACCAGCAATTGTGCTGCAGCCGGCTGGAGATTTGTTTGAGCTTTTCAATACGTTATGAACCAAGTAGTATGATGACCTATCAAGCGAAACATCCTATAGTGGCCGTGTGCCACATTGAAGAAACATCATTCGAAGTTCTTTGCATGCTGAGAAAGAATTGACCCGGATGTACGGACTCGCCTTCTTGCACTCGAACCCAAGATTCCCTCTGTCAATGGATGCTCCACGTACCAGCAATTGTGCTGCAGCCGGCTGGAGATTTGTTTGGGCTTTTCAATACACTATGAACCAAGTAGTATGATGACCTATCAAGCGAAACATCCTATAGTGGCCGTGTGCCACATTGAAGAAACATCATTCGAAGTTCTTTGCATGCTGAGAATGAATTGACCCCCCGTCGGCGGATGTACGAACTCGCCTTCTTGCTCTCGAAACCGATATTCCCTCTGCCAATGGATGCTCCACGTACCAGCAATTGTGCTGCAGCCGGCTCGAGATTTGTTTGAGCTTTTCAATACGTTATGAACCAAGTAGTATGATGACCTATCAAGCGAAACATCCTATAGTGGCCGTGTGCCACATTGAAGAAACATCATTCGAAGTTCTTTGCATGCTGAGAATGAATTGACCCCCCGTCGGCGGATGTACGAACTCGCCTTCTTGCTCTCGAAACCGATATTCCCTCTGCCAATGGATGCTCCACGTACCAGCAATTGTGCTGCAGCCGGCTCGAGATTTGTTTGAGCTTTTCAATACGTTATGAACCAAGTAGTATGATGACCTATCAAGCGAAACATCCTATAGTGGCCGTGTGCCACATTGAAGAAACATCATTCGAAGTTCTTTGCATGCTGAGAAAGAATTGACCCGGATGTACGGACTCGCCTTCTTGCACTCGAACCCAAGATTCCCTCTGTCAATGGATGCTCCACGTACCAGCAATTGTGCTGCAGCCGGCTGGAGATTTGTTTGGGCTTTTCAATACACTATGAACCAAGTAGTATGATGACCTATCAAGCGAAACATCCTATAGTGGCCGTGTGCCACATTGAAGAAACATCATTCGAAGTTCTTTGCATGCTGAGAATGAATTGACCCCCCGTCGGCGGATGTACGAACTCGCCTTCTTGCTCTCGAAACCGATATTCCCTCTGCCAATGGATGCTCCACGTACCAGCAATTGTGCTGCAGCCGGCTCGAGATTTGTTTGAGCTTTTCAATACGTTATGAACCAAGTAGTATGATGACCTATCAAGCGAAATATCCTATAGTGGCCGTGTGCCACATTGAAGAAACATCATTCGAAGTTCTTTGCATGCTGAGAATGAATTGACCCGGATGTACGGACTCGCCTTCTTGCACTCGAACCCAAGGTTCCCTCTGTCAATGGATGCTCCACGTACCAGCAATTGCGCTGCAGCCGGCTGGAGATTTGTTTGGGCTTTTCAATACATTGAACCTAGTAGTATGACGACCTATCAAGAGCGACGCGAATAGCCACGACCTGAAGACATAAAATGTGAACTTACACTCTGAAAACACAGCACGGACCGCACCCGGCCATAAAGAAACATCAAACAATCCTGATGTTTCTTTGTCTTCGAACATCAATACGATTTACAATCTGCGCAGTACCGCTTGGGTCCGAAGTACTTGCCGCGTGAAGATATCGTGAAGGATATCACGATGGCTAGCTACGAGAAGAACTAGCGGGCGGCCAGCTTCCGCCGTCTTGCCCGTGTGTCTAGGTCAGTGACGTCGCCCCGCGCCCTTTCTAATTACCCTAAAGTTTAGGCTAAACAGAAATACATTCTGGACTGCTGTATGTCCGGGCCGGCAATATTTTAATCCGGAATAAACATGGAACGCTCCAGCGTTCCAGACTTTTCCCGGTCCGGGTTATTTCCGGTCCGGACTGTCACTCAGCAGCACGGCATCTGCACTTCAGGGCAAGGTGAAACGGAACGTAGTTGCAGCAGTAGTTTGAACTTGATATGCAGCAACAATCTGTGAGACTGCACAAGCTGCTACCTCTTTGCACGCGTTGTGCCATGCTTCGGTCGCTTCTTGCCCCGCGTACTGTTTGTCACCGGTGCGCTTCACGTCCGCTGTGCAGTTTGACGAGCCCGAGGAATCACCAGATGATTCAGCGCACTTCCTTTTCTCCCTCGCGGGTTGTCCCCGCGGCCGGGATCTCGATTCCCCTATGTTCCTTGCCTTCGCCACCTTTGACGGCTGCTGCGGCCTCGGCTTCTTGCGTGCGCTTCCACCTGCTTGCACATCGTCGCGTCCGCGCTTTCGCGGGCAGGCGCCGTCCGTCCCTAACGCACGTTAACCGTTCGTCGGTGGTCCCGCGGTCGACCCGCTTGCTCCGACACGCGCCCGATCCGTTGGTTGTGGGCCCTGTGGCCGCGGCTTTGGCTCCGGCACCCCCTGTTGGCCGACAGGCCCTCGCTTCAACGCTGGCCGTGCTCCGTGGTGCCCTCGCTTGCAGCACTGCCTGGGCCTGCGGCACCGCACGTCCTCGTACCGCATGCGTAATAGTAGTCATCAAACAGTTTTCATGCAGGTGTTGGCGCAGATTGGGGACGGACAAAGCACCTGCAACGGCCTTTGGCAGGTGAAAATGGCCTTGACACTGGACTTCCCTTACACAGACCAAACGGCCCTCAGGTCGCTGGGTGCTGTTTCACGAGAAAACAGGACCCAACTACTTCGTCGCCGGGTCCACTTCCTGGCTCGAACTTCTGCGGAGCTGGGGATGCTGTTGAAGGCCTAGCACAATGCCAATCCAAGGGACCAATCGCGACTCTCCGCGGAGGGTGATCGAGTTGTGGATGCCGCGTCTTTGCGCAGTATCGCGTATTGCGAAATGACGCAAATCTGCTGGAAACATGGGAGGGCAATTTTTTGGGTGCTACCTGACTGCTGTCCGTCGCATACTGTTGTCTCTGTCTGGCAAATAATTGGGGGGGTCAAATAAAAAAAATCTTTTTGGCATACAGGTCACAGTAACAGGTGTCTGTCGAAACAACTATTCGCCCCCCCCCCAACACAGGACGAGAAGGAAGGAGCAGCACCACCAGAACCGAGAAAGAACAAAAAAAGAAGAATACTACGCACCAAACCCACCACCCTCCCCAACCCGGGCTTCCTTTTTACCCCTGCAAACCCGTGAATAGGTGCTACGGGAGTATCTGGCAACCGCTGCTTAACATCATGTACTTAAAAGAACTCAATGCTTAACAGTGCTCACGTGGGCGGTGTCTTCGGACAGCACCTCGTGATGTTCGCATCACAAAACAAAGAAGACAGTGAAATGGTCGTTACCTGGTCGGGTTTCGCTCGCGACCGTTTCCTGAACAATCCTTCACTAAATCCGCGGTTAAATAACCTGGCCTCAGTGGTGCAAGCACCACGCGCTCTTCAAACCCAAGAAACATTTTCCCCCCTTTAACAAGGGGCCTCTCGCGCTGCAGGTCGAGTCAAAAGATGCAAAGGCGAAAAGGAACACGTCAGACATCTAAGACACTGAAACCTCGAACCGGAACTGAGTCCGGAACCCCCGTCATTTTTGCAATCGCCTGTCGGGGGTTACATGGAACGTACGACAATAATATGATGACCTATCAACGAAGCATCTCAAAATGGCTGTATTGCCACATGAAGAAACATCATTCGAAGTTCTTTGCATGCTGAGAATGAATTGATCCCGTCGGCGGATGTTCAGACACTCGTCCCTTCTTGCACTCCTTTTTCTTTCGAAACAGGAGTGCAATAAGTAGGGTAGTGGGGCGACTGGATACTCCCCGGGAATGATCCCTGCACTCCAACTCTTCTCTCTCTCCCTCTCTCGGAAAAGGTCAACGCGGTAGCGGTGACCACGAGAACACATTCGGGTGGGTAGGTAGAGGCTTGGGACTGCTAAGGCGTGACTTCCCAGGGAGCCGCTCCGAGGAGTTTCGTTGGGCTTTTCAGTCAGATACATGCCCTGACAAAACGTACAATATTCCCGTCGTCGGAAGTATATTGGATACCTAGGGCTTACGCTCCTCTCGGAGAGAATACGTGTGGCCCACATGTGGACGCTTAAGGTTCGAAGGAAAAAAGCCTTTCCCCCTATGTGCGGCGGGCAAGAATAATAGCGCCACTACTGGACTTGGCGACACTTGGCTGTACGGCCTTGGCGACTTGTCAGACCGACGGTCCACACGTGGGACATCCACACGAAATAACGTGTGGAAATCCACACCTTCCACACGTGGAACGTAAGCCCTGCTTCATGGCAAAAAGAATCTCCAGTTTTTTTATGCACAAGCTTGTACTGGGTGGAAATTCCATCAAGATGAAAACATTTGGACGGGAATTCTTCTCACGGCACATGACATCAAACTTGAAGTCGACTTTTTGCACCACCTGGTTCGAGCAAAGTATTGGGGGGTTCCGGGGGGTTTAGTAGCGCATCCCTTTGCGGCCATCTCTTTCCACGCAGCTTTTGTTTGTGCGCACTAGCGGAACTCACCTGCTTTGGTAAGTTTCATGTAGTACGCTGCCAACTACTAATTTTTAGTACCAACAATGCATTGTTAACACAAAAAAGTTTCCCTTTCACTCTAAAAAAGTGAAGGAATGCGCCGAGCTACGAGAGTTTGAAGGTGCAGGCGGGTTTGTGGCCCCAGAGAGGAAGGAGTATCATGACCGGAGAAGGAAAAACACCACGAAGTCGGAGTTGCGGTTTTAGCTACAACGACCTGCTACCTATGAAGTAGCTTTGTCGGCATGGCTGAGTGCACTCTGATGGAAGAGACAGCCTCCGGTCTCGGCTGAGCAACAACCTCTCACTCAGAAGAGACCACCCCCCCCACCACCACACCCGCCTCTCCCTTCGCACCTGTCCCTGGCAACAGGGAACAGGTAAAATGCCCGGGAAGAAGGACAAAAAGAAGAACAAAGAAGTGGAGCCTGAGGTGCTAAAGCCGGACACGGCCGAGTACGACAATGAGAGCTTGAAGGTGAAGATCGCGACGTACGAGATGAAGATCATGCGGCTGCACCGCGAGAATGTCGACCTGAAAGAGAAGATTGACAAGGCGCTCGCAGAGATGACCGACAGCACGGCGCAGTCACTCGAGATGTTTCAAAGGCTGACCGACCGCATGGACAGCAAAGACAAAGACATCGGCCGCATGCGCAGCGAAGCTTCCGCTATCGAAGATGAGAGGAACAAACTTGAAGCCGACCTCCGCATGCAGCTCACACTTGAAAAGGAAGACAGGGACGCTCTCGTCGAGCGCATGAAGCAGGAGGCGGCGTCACTGCAGCAGCAACTCGACGATGTGGAACAATTTCGCCAGCAAAAGGATGCAATGGTCAGAAAGGTGTGACTTCCCCTCCGTTCTGATTGACCAAGCACCGTCTTCGGCGGACTCGAGGCTGCGAATGACACAGAGGAAACGTGCAGGAACCCACAAACACAAGTAACTCCGAGTTTCGTGTGGGGGGTTCAACAAAAAGTCCCCATCTTATATTAGTACCGCTCCTTCCCCTTGTGTGAAAGTAGTGCTCGTGGCGTTTGGTACGAGCCACAACACAAACCCTGCTACTCGTTTTGGGTGCTAGGGTGCTAGTATTTTTGCGGTTTGCCCATGCAAAGGGTTGTGAAAGTCAGAAGATGTAGGCAGCCGTTGTATCGGCCCAGTACGTACAGCCAGGGCCTTAGTCTTCTCGTTAACATGCATGGATGGCAGTGTGCTGCTTCGTCAATTTTGACAGTATCCACGGAATGGTTGTCCGAACCACTTGAGTTTCTTCTCTCACGGGGTGCGAGCGCTGCAGGAAATACCCGAAGGCGCCCACACTCCAATGTCAACCGAAGACACGAGAACGCGACTCTTCTTTGGCACGAAACACTTGTGTCGCACAGTCTAAATTTAGATTTCTTTCTCGACAGATTGACGGGCTGGAAGCGACGATAGCAGAGCTGCGAGCGAGCCACGTGAAGGAGCTGGACAGCCTGCAGGAGGTGCACAAGGAAGAGCGGGAGAGGCTGCGCACAGACATGATTCGAAAATGGCGAAAGACGAGGCTAGAGGTGTACAAGCTCACGGAGGACCACCTGCAGACCAAGACGCAGCAGACTATCCAAGAAAACGAAAAGCTGACACAGGACCTCGACACGTACGCCCGCGAAGTGCGTGACATGATGTTCCACAACACGAAGCTGGTCGAAGAGAACGCAGCCCTCAAGCGCTCCATCGAAATCGAAGAGCACAGTGTGGCCGAGCTCATGCGAAAGAGCCAAAAGCAACAACGTGCCATCCGCAACCTGGTGCAGAAACTCAAAGGCTTTGAAGACGTGCACCGCAAAAGCCAATACGACAAAGACGCGGACAGCATGCAGCGCATTACAGGGCTCGGCGAGACCATCGACAACCAATACGACATCATCCTCGAGCTTAAAGATGAGTTGGTGTGCGACTCGATAGTTTTACCCACGCGCTCTCACCATGTGCTGCTTGAGGACATCACAAGTGTTTTTGCTAGTCATCTGGCAATAGTCGACCGGACCGAAGGAATCTCTTCGTTCCATTCATACACTTCGTTCCATTCATACGCGTAACATTTGGCTACCTTGTGGGGGTCACGTTTACCCACGCTTGACCTGAGACTACTAAATGCCTTCACCTTTTCCTGCAGGATGGCGTTTATGCTAAGCTTCGAGAGGCAGAGAAGGGCTTCCACGACCAAATCCAGGCCAACGGGCATCAGATGCTGAAGCTGACGGAAGTGCAGCACTTCCTCATCCAATGCGCAGATGACGTGCATCAGCAGGTGCGCACTCTCTTTCTCTCTGCTCAAGCCCTCGCAGTGATGCGTTGTTGATTTATTCTTCTTCTTCTTCAGCTTTCGCTTGTCTCCCTGATTAGGGTGGTGGTGGCTTCTGCGTTCGCCGGAAACCTCAAGAACCCCTGAAAAGTTGTCGGAAACAACATAGTTTACAACGTCCACAGGACGACGACCAGGGCCTGGGGAGGGGGCAAACAGTTGCCCCGCACTTTACATGTAAGGACCTCTGGGCGGTCCTCTCAACCGTACCTGGAGTTTGGTTTGGTTGGTGTTTCGACAAAAGAAGAATCGGCCTGGAACCATCGTCTGATATCGTGTGCAGAATTCATCCAGACGGTCAACCAGCCCGGGACGGGTCGGTGCGATACTGTAAGCCGACGAAAAAAAGCCAGTGCGCGATGGAGTGAATCGCTGCCGTGAGAAGCGCGTGCCAAAGACGCTTTGCAGGCCTCAACCGAATGCCTTTTCCCGGAATCTGTCCAGACGCTCAACGGCTATTGCGAACATCGCAAATAAGAGATGGGGCAAATAAGAGAAGGGACACACCCCCGGACAACCTGCAGTTTGCAGTGGATACAATGCGCCTGGTGGCAGTTTACACACGAGTACACAACAACAAAAAAAGTGTGATTTGCTTGCATTGTACATGAATCCGGCAGACAATCTTCAAACCCATCAGGCGGCCCTCTGTTCCAGCAAGGAGTCCCCGCTGTCGACCCTTTCGCCAGCCGCTCGCGGACAAGCGGTCGACTACATGCTGCGCAGGCTGAAGTGCTTCGAAACGGGATTCTTCCCTAAGCCGCCGGCTGCCATTGAGGATAGAGCGCCACGCAATGCCCGCATGTCCATGCAGATCGATGATGGCGTCGATGAGTACGGGAACGCGTCGAAGCTTCCCCTCATCGTGCCTCATGCAGAGTCTCCCAGTGCCTGAAGACGTCTGCAGTGCATGTTCAACCTGGTGCTGGTCTTTGTTGGGCGCACGAAGACGTTGTTTTACCCCGTAGGGTTATGCTACCCACAGTGGATTTTGCCACGCAGCAAAATTTGCCGCACTGCTGAAAAAAGCCTTTGATAATAGTTGGTCTGACATCTATCTTGCCTGTGGGTGTCGTAGCCTCTGCAAAGGGCCACGCAAGCCTCTGCGAATTATGTCAGGTGTCACGAGGTAAGTTGTCGCTCTGAACAAGTCGAAGAAGTTCGACCCTCGCACGGCTTGATCACAGGATCCCTGTTCACCCTCACATAAAGCGTAAATATGATGGATCGCAAAGTTTGTGGAATTCTGACTTTCCATCATTTTTACCTTTCCCAACTGACTGATACCCCTCTTCTTTCCAATGCCGTTCGTTCTGTGCCTTTCCAGGCACACTCAGGTCGCATCGATACTTCCCGCTCTTTCGTCTGCCAGTTTCTGGAAGTTATGACGGTGTGTCACGTGACTTCCGTGTACGTACCTACCCGTGTAGCCGGGACACCTGAAATACGTGGGTATCCGGAACAACTTCTGAAGATATGCAGCTGCACACGCTCTTCAGCAACAGCAGTAAATTTGTTGCATTAGTGTGATTGTCAGGCCTTCGACTACCCTGAGCAACGCACTATATATAATATTATATATATACAGGAGTATGAAACTGTACAGACTCGACCTTTCGACAGACTCGCAAAAGACTGCTACCTCCAAGTGCTTGACCTCGACGACGCAATGACAGGCGACGACGTCATAAAGTAACCGAGCCATGCGAAAGTACATGCCACCACTCGTTTTACAGCAGTGCCAGGCAACCACTGCCTGGCCAATGGGCGACCGTAGTAAAATGAGTGAGCGAGGTGACTTGCAGGGGTTTCGCCCCAGGCGCGCTCGTGTATTTCGACACCCCAGTGCGCCCCGTGGGCACATTCCGTTGTGCTGTGCTCTGAGGTGCTTCATCAGGTTCCTGACCAGATAGGGTCCTCTTTTTTTTAGGTCGGTTTTCTGGCCTGGTGACTGACTTGCTCTCGGGGGTTGGTTTCGAGCTGGGACTCGGCTCCGGGCTCCGACTGAAATAGGCCTTACCGTCTTCCGCCCAAGAAAAGTGACCCCGTCTTTACTGGAGCGCTGGCTGGTGTGGGGTGTGGTGGTGCAACGGCATCTCATCAAAAAATAAGAAAAAAGAAAAAAACTCTCAACGCCTCGCCTGAAGCAAAACCGAAGGGAAAGCGGAAAAGCGTTGCATTACTTCGCGGTGTCTTGCGGGGCGTTTGACCGCAGCTGCTTAACAATACGGGGCCCTCCGGAAGGGTCCGGCAGATGATCACAGAGGCGGACTAGCCAGCGCCGGAACCACCATGCCTGTAAAGCTGGGAAGCCCTCAAAGTCTCCCCTGTTCCTCCCAGGAAACTTGAGAAAAAAGGAACGTACAAAAGGTTGCTTCACGGAAAAAAAGCGTGTTGTGTTTCCGTAGGGAAAGTCAAGTTGGCTGCATGCCAGCACAAGCGCGATGCAGCCGACCCCGCCGCCTGCGCGGAAGCCCCGCGACGCGCCGCGGAGGGAGAGGACCGAGCTGACTAAAGACGGAGGCCGGGCCGGCCCCATATACGACTACTCCGTCGAGGAGGCGCGGGAGTGCGAGGCCGCGCTGCCCGGCGCCGCGGAGCGGATCGTGCTGCCGCTGCGGCGGGGGCGGGACCCGAGCCGGAAGAAGGCGAAGGAGAGCTGCGTGCTCGCCTTCGCCCTGGGCAGGAACGACGCCTTCCGCGAAGAAGTGTACGAAGCAGGGTTCTTCCACCACGCAGACCTACAGCAGCCGTCGGACGCGGCCGAAGGAGCAGCCGACAACCGAAGCTGCGGCACCCCCTTCGCACGGTCAAAAGCAACCACTCCACTCAGCGGCACCGCGGCAGAGTCGTACCAGACACAGCCAACGACGTTGCTGGGCGGTAGGATCCCCCCCCATCTCCTCACCAGTGCCGACGTGATCAATTTCCTAGCAGACCCGCACCGGGACAAAACCCTGAAATTTATCCATCTGGTCCCGACGGCTACACACTACGCCCCGTACGATCTCGTGACAGCAAGGCACACCCCTACACACAACGACGAACACTACCTGTTCTCCGCCACCGCGGTAGTCCACGTGGCCCCTCACCGACCCACAGAGGTGATGCAGCTGTCTGATTGGACGCGAGAGACGTCGGCCTTTTCAATCCTGCGGCGCATTTCGTTTTTCAAGAACTACCTGGCCAGCAAGGCGTTCCGAAGGTGGCACCTCAACGTGCGCCGAAGGCTGTACAAGCTTATGCGGGCCCGGCTGGCGCGGCACTTGCTGGTGGCCAAAACGCCGTTTTGCCCCGTCATCACGCGTCTGCACAAGCTGTGCTACAACATCCAAACCACGCCCGCCATCGCGTATCACACACGCATGGAAGCCCTCGCCTCGGGCCTCGATGAGCAGCTCGGTCGGTTTCGCGAGATGCAGCAACACAAGAGGGTGTGTCTACTTTTTGCAGCCTCTCCTTCTTTCTTGTCCTACCGACCCATGCGCCAATAAAGACTGCTCTGTTCTTTTTTCCGGCTTCAGCAGGCGCATTTACCTGCAAACTCCTCACACATCACGCAGGCCGACGCCCTGCAAACAGTGGCAGAGCTCGTGCAAGAAGCAGAAGACAGCCTGTACGACTGCTGCGAGATGGTCAAGCAAAGGGCAGACGTCCCAAATGCAGCCAGCCTCGAAGTCCTGGGCCAGTTCGTGAAAAGCCAGATGGACGACGAAGGCGGGTGCTCTGTGATCGTCCTCAACATCACGCAGCCGATAGACCCCCGACGGGTCAATGAGATAGCCCTACGGAACAACGTCGCCATCCACGTCCCACCCCAGGTGGCGCAGGTCACGCTGCAAGGCTCTTTTGCAAGCTGCATGCAGGCAAAGTCAGCAATAGACGACGTCCTCGGGCTCTCGGTTCCATCCGTCGTGCTGAAGAACCGCGTGAAAATCAGATCGATGGCTCAAGAAACGGAGGCGACTTCGGCGCGCCTGGGGAATATGAAGCGCGCCATGAATGAAGCAGGAGGACTCCCCCGCCTGATCCAGCTCGCCCGGTACATGATCCACGAGCACTTGTTCAAGCTCTCGATCTCCCAAGTCGAGAACTTCTGCCATGCTATCACCGGCCACGACAGCGAACTACTCGATGCGCCGGTGGTATTGCTGCACGCAAAGGTCTGCGCTGACAACGCTGCCGCCACGTTCCTCCCGTTGGAAGAGACCGTGCGCACCACTTTCTTGGACACGCTGAGGAGTCTCGTGGAGATCACAGAGAGCGAAACCGTCCTCGACAAGCCGACGGGGCGGCTGGGCCAGTTTTCGCTGGCTTCGGCCATAGGCGGGCGCCCGAGCAGCAAAAGGCGGGCGATCAAGGCCAAGGGCAGCGAGCCCAGGAAGAACGCGGCCGTTGATGACGAGAGGTTTCCTCTCCCTCTCTTTTGTAGACTGTTTTATCGTAGTAACAAGGAGCTGTGAAAAAACGCTGGCGTCGTAGATTAGCCCAACGACCATGCTCACTCACTCATAGGCAAACCAAAAGGGCTGTAACGCGAAGTGACGTTCGCCTCAGCAACGAAGCAGAGTTTTTGTTTCGGACGCGCCCGGTTCCATGTTTTAAGTCGTGTCCTCCATAAAATAAAATACGTTGGCCAATCGCACAGGTTTCAACGTCAATTCGCGAGAGTGAGCCAGGTGATTACGGCGGCATACAGCCAGGCTGCCGCGTTCATGCGACGATTCCCAGCGCTCCACGCAATCCACGCATCGTTGAACGAGGATTTCTCCGCATCTTGCAACCACCTGCAAGCCAACCTGGCGACTCTGCCGCCTTCTGCGTTTCTCGAGGTCTTTGCGAAGCTCGCGCAAATACGTCATGATCTGACGCAGTATTACAACAAGTCTATCGGCCCTCTGCACGTGAACCCGTGTCTTACAAGGGACACACTGCTCCCGCAGCTGGCCGAACGTGTTGCCGAGCTTGAGAAGCTGACCATGAAGTCGTGGAAAAAGAGGGTTGATTCGCTGCTGAAGGACATCAGCGACGCGAGGAAGACAGTGTCCGAGCAGTCCACGAAAGCAGCAAGCTTCTCCGCGCTCGCGACGGCAGTGCGGGAGGTAGAAGAAGCTCTCCCGAGGTTCAGGGAGAGGGCGCTCTCGACTGATCTGCTGTTCGAAGTAATAGACAGACAGACCGGGTATCCAATCACGGCAGCTGAAAGAGGTATGCTGTCTTTCGTGGGTTCTTTTCCTGCGAAATATCGTCACTATTGGACATGTTCTTGGGCATCATCACTAGTAGAAGTGCGCCAGCTCGGCACAGTAGCTGGCTACGTGACCACGGTCAAATCACCTTGCTCAAAGAAAAACGCTGCGAGACAGTCTCGTTCTCACCGCACTCCAGCTCTGTATAAAGTACGAAGCAGTTTCATATTCCAGAGTTGAGACATCAGAGAGTACAACTACACCTATGCAGGTCTGCGAGAGTCCCTGTTCGGGAATCCTACCGCCGCGGATTTGCTGCAGCAGGCGTTGAATACAGCAAAGGATTTCACTGCTGCGAAGTCGCGAGACGTAGTAAATGATTTGGAAAGCCAAGCAACGCAACTATACGACGACCTGACGCATGTAAAGAACACGTTGCAGGACGACACATTGGTATCCCGCGCAACGAACCCCGAGGACGCACTCAAGCAACTGGCTGAAATGGAAAAAGTGGTCGCCGTCAAAGAAAAACACATCGAAGACGTCGTGTCCTGCCTTGCAGCCATCGACGGGGCGAAGCCTCGCGCTGCGAGTGACGCACGTGCTGCGTTGCAAAAAAAGCGTGTGCTGTGGGAAACATTCCAGCAGTGGCAGAGCCTGCAGGAGGAGGTGCACAGCCTCCCCATAGCCGACGTCAACGCGGCCGACTACCGCGTCCGGGTCGAGTCCTACCACGAGAAGGCAAACCGCATGCGTGCGGAGGAGAACTTGGACGTAGCCGAGCACTTCTTTCAGGTGACAGCCGAAGAAGTGACGCTGCTCCCACTGATCGCTTGCATCTGCAACCCGAGCCTGACCTCCGAACACTGGAAGCCGATCTTCGAAGCCCTGCAGAGGCCGTATGTCGCGACAGCATCATACACCATCGCATCCCTCCTTGCGTGGAACATCCAAAGCCACGTCGCACTTCTCGAAGCGAAGTCGCGGCTTTCCACCGGTCAAGCCGGCATCAAGAGAACACTGTCCGATCTGGAAAGCCAGTGGGCCTCTTGTCGGCTCACGATAGACGTAGGCCCATCGACATCAACGACATGCGCCCACGTGTCGCTCAAGAACGCCGACCGTATCTTCGAGCGTTTGGAGGACTCAACCCAGGCCGTGCGCAACTTGATGACTTCTGAGTACGTCCAGAACCTGCATCCGGTGCTTAAAGGGTGGCACGAAAACCTCGCCAAGTCTTCGCAACAGCTGGCCAGCGTCCAAGACCTCATCCGGAGCAGGGCCACATTGCAGTCGAATGGTCGTCCTTTGTGTGATCCTCGGTACCTCTCGCAGCTGGATCATTCCGTCAAGGAAGTGGCCGCGAAGGCTGCCGAAACTCCCGTTTTGAAGCTGTTGACGGCATCCAGCACGGCTGCGATGCTGCAAGATTGCTTCAACACGATCAAGGCGGCAAAAGACGCGCTCGACCAGCAGTTCAACGCCTTGCGGAAGGAGAATCCCAGGTACGCAACCTTTACATCTATACCTCTCAGGGGGTGTAGTGTTTCTGAGGCGCTGTATAGTCTAGCTCGTTCGTAGATCGACTTGCCTCCCACATCTGATACCAACTTCTACGTAGCATCCGCCAACTCTTTGCGGACAGACGGGAGACATACATTTATTTCCAAAAAAGCAGAACCGGGCTGGTTTTCGAACACTGCGCCTCGAGGGTAAAGACACATCAGAAATAATTAATGCTTGCTGCTGCAAAGAGACGTGTTGCGAATCCTTTCCAAGGAGCCCCAGGTTCCCCATTTTGGAGTCATAACGACTTGCACTTGTCGTCGACTGCACCCTCAACATAGGCCAGCCAGTATATATTTGTGCGTAACGGTCACCCGTTTCATACTTGTATCCCGCCTTAAAAAAAGCGGGGGAAGCGGGGAAAAAAGCGGTGGAAAAGCGGGGATTTCCCACGCTTTTCTCCCGCTTTTTTAACAAGGGGGGAAACGCGGGGAAAAAGCGGGGGATCGGACAACACAATTCTGGACGAATATGGGCGAACAGGTCGTCCGCACCTGTCGGGGAGGCTCGGAGGTCCTCGGGTCGTAGATCAGGCATGCTTCCGAAAAAGAGATGCCTGCACAGACCAAGCGCGGTGCCGGGGACATTGGTTCGGACGGGCCCGGACCCCCTTTTCTATATTGGGCATGACCCCTTTTCCCGAACTGGGGGGGTCGGCGACGCGCACGCGCAACCTTTCCCCCGTGGCCAAGAAGGTCGCCCCGAAGAAGCAAGGCAGCCCGAAGGTTGCCTGGAAGGCCCCGAAAGTCGCCCCGAAAGCCGCGACAGTGACGGCTATGAAACCGAAGCGACTTCGGCTGTAACTGGGGTCGACTCGGGGGTTTCAACCCTGAGTACGATCTCAGGGAACAAGCGCCGCCAGCGGCTGACCCCGAACGAGCTCTCGCTCAGGGCAAACTCCTCATCAACGGCATCACGCAGTGTTTGGCTCCGGAACTCGGCGGGAGAGCTGTGACGATGAGGTGGGCGAGTATTGAATTACCCCCTTTCCCCCGCTTTACCCCGCTTTTCCCCGCTTTGCCCGCTTTGCCCGCTTTTCCCGCTTTCCCCCCGCTTTTTTCCCGCTTTTTCCACGCTTTTCCCCCGCTTTTTCGAAAAAAGAAAAAAAAGCGGGGATCCCGCTTTTTTTAAGGCGGGGTACAAGTATGCCGTTTCATGCAAAGCTTGAGGGAGATAGCTCAGTGCCACACAGAAAAAAGAATTGTTCAAAGAAACCTTTCACCTTTTCCATCGTCTTTAGCAAAAACCGACAACAAGGACGGATTTAACTCCATACGGGAACCGAAAAAAGGCGATAGGCGAACAGACACGACCCTGCAGTGCCAGGAGGAGGCCTCCTGCCCATAATAGGGGCCTTGGTAACCTTTCAATAACCGTCACAACAGGCTTCAGTTGCTGTCTAACGGAGATGTGCAAAAGTTTGTGTCGGCAGCGTCGGTGGCGTCTGACGACTACCAGTACAACCAAGTGTTCCCGTGCATCCGGAAGCTGATATGCCACAACCAGTACTACGTCGGGGCCCGGTCGCTGGAAGGCGAGGCGCTGGCGTTCTCGCCGCCCGTCCCCCTCGGCAATAAGACGAGCATCGTCGGCGACATCCAAGCTGCTATCGCGCTCTGCGTGAGGGACGACATCAAGAAAGCCCTCGGCTCGCGCCCTCCTTCAACCTCCATCGCCCGGAGGCACAGGTGGCTCAAGTCGTCGCTGACGCAGGCTGCGTGGATCTGCGATCAGATAGCGTGGACGGCATCGATAGAACAGGCGGTCCAACTGTTCGCAAGGCGAACTGCAAAACCAGCTGACGAAGCAGCGAAGCCGCGGCAGAACCCGTTCGCCGCGTGCTTCGAGGCGCACTCGCACACCGTGCAGGCCACCGTCGAGATCACCCGGTCGCCGTGCGGCGACACGCTGTCCACCCGCATCACGGTCTCGTGCGTGCTCACGCTCGCCCTCCACGCCCAGGAGGTCGTCCGGCAGCTGGTTGCCGACCCACCCAGCGCCCTCACGGACTTCCGGTTCCAAAAGATCCTCCGCCGACACTACAACCCGGCGGAACACCCCGACCACAAAGTCACCCACGGCCCGCTTTCGCTGCGCTACAAGAGCGAGTACACCGGCGCTGTGCACAGGTTGGTGCAGACGCCGCAGCTCGACCGCGCGACGCTGGGCCTCGCGTTGCACGTGCACTCTTTGACGTGTTCGGCAGTCCACGGGTCGCAGGGGCGGACCGAGATGGTGGTTGACTACGCGAAGAACTTCGGCGTGCACGTCCTGGTTGTGACCTGCACCGGGGACCTCGACGCGTCGTCGACAGCGAAAGCTGCGATGGCCGCCGCGCAGAACGGGTCGTGGGTGCTGTTCGACGGCGCCGAGAAGCTGCGGGTCGACGTGCTGGCCGTGCTCGGGCAGCTGCTCGAGACCATCGCCCGCGCCATCGGCTCCGGGAAGCCGAACTTCGCGCACGCGGGGGTCAAGTGCTCGCTGCCGAGCGGCTTCGCCGCGTTTCTGACGGTGTCCGACCCGCAGAACGGCGAGCCGCGGAGCAGCTACTTCCTGCCGGCCCCGGCCTGCGGTGACGTCGGGGGCATCCCGAAGTCCCTGAAGCAGACCATGCGCCCGGTGCTCCTGCAGCCGCAAGACACCGAGACCATCGCGCGTGTCATGCTGCAGACCCGTGGCTTTGAACACGCCGATTCGTTGGCGGCACTTTTGCACTGGATCCTCCGGTTTTCAGCGCTCGTCCTCCCCGGGGAGCCTGTCTTCTGCTTGCGGTCGCTCGTTCGGGTCATCCACACAGCACACGACCTCAAAGTCAAGCAGCCAGGGCTGCTGGAAACGACCCACATCGAAGAAGCTGTCCGGGCCGTCTTCTTGTACAACCTGACCAAAAATGATGCGCCGTCTCGCTTCCGTTCGGTGGTGGCTCATTTTTTCGACCTCCCGGCGCAGGCGTCGTCGGAGGTGTGGTCGATCATGACGCGGCTGCAGGACGAGGCGTGTGTGCAACCGCACAGCGCCTTGGCCACTCAGGTGCACCAAATAGCCACCGCGTTGAAAGCGACTGCCACCACACTCCTCGTTGGGTCGCCTTGCACGGGTAAAACCACGTGCTTCACCAGCACCGCGGAGGCCCTAGGCGTGCAGACCATTCGTATCTTCCCCCTCGCGTTGAACTCCGGCGACCTCTACGGTCGGTACCACCCCGAATCCCAACGGTGGATTCAAGGAATCGTCCCGTTCATCTTCGAAACCCACACGGAAGACACCCGTCGGAAAGCATCGGTGGCCAACACCCACCGTTCCTCGGTGCTGACTACAGCGGGGGACGGGGGAAACGTGGAGCCCATACTACCCCCGGCGAAGTGTGTCATCCACTTCGATGGGCCGCTGGGTGGTTGGATTGACTTCTTGATCCCACTACTCAGTGAGCCCAGGCAAGCCCGACTGGGTGACCGCGTCTTGGCAACGCCTGACGGCGTATCGTTCTCGTTGGAAACGGCATCCTTGCACAACGCCACGCCCTCGCTTCTCACCCGCGTCTCGTTGGTCACTTTTGACGACGACTGTTTGGATGCGAGCCACCTTCTCTTCCGACACGCCGGCTTACTGAAACGTCGCAACATTGGTCTAGAAGAACACGGCTGCACTGGATACCCCGAGTCCGCTTTATCCGTCGGCGCGCTGTGGCTAGTCGAACACATGATTCCCTGCTCAACGGCGAACACCGTCGCCCTGCTGCTCGACGGGCTGGTCAAGGAAAACGCCGAGTATTTCTCGCAAGGCGGTTCGAACCTCAGGAAGGGGACGTCCACTGCCGAAGAAGACGAGGTCCTTTTGACCCACGACGGAGTCGTCCTCGCCAGCTTTCGCGAGAAACCAGCTGGCGCCGCGACGGCGACGACGGCGGAATCCACGGAGCGGGGAACCGACGCCGGCGCGGAGGAGGGCGGGGCGCTCGACGACGGCGGCGCGTCCGCCGCCAGCGGCGGCAACTGCGGTGGGCATCCCGGCTCGTTCGCGCGCGGCGAAAGCGGGAGCCCGGCGGCGTCCGAGCGCGGCGGCGGGGGGCCGTGCGCCCCGGTGGATACGACAGCGGGCTTCTCGCTGCTGCTGTGCCACGCGATGGCCTGGGGGGTCGCGTCGTGCACGCCGTTCGACGCCCTTCGCGCGAAGTGGAACCCGAAGCTCGACGACCTGTTCGGCAGGCTTTTCGCGGACGGGCAGCTCCCGCCGGAGGACCACTTCTCCGTCCAGCCTTGTCTGGCCACCCACTCGTTCGTCCCGTGGGCGGACATCGAAGTGCACGACGTCCCGGCGCTTCCATTCGTCGCCGACGACCTCGCGCACGCGGTGCTGCGCCTGGGCCGGCTGTCCGTCCACGCGGGGAACAGCGTCGTCATCACGGGCCCACGGATCTCAGGCAAGTCGGCCCTGCTGCGGCAGTTGGAGAGGGACGCGTGCGCCGCCCGGCACATCCGCTTCGCGCCCACGCGGCGCACAGGCCTGCCCGACAACCGGGGCAGGGTGCTTTCGTGGTGCATCGACGACGTGCACCTGTCCGCGGACCCGTGCGCGGTCGAGTTCCTGCGGTGCTGCGTCTCGACGGGCGCGCACCACGCCGTCACGCCGCGCGGCGTCACCGTCGCGCAGACGGCGGCCGTCCTCATTTGCGCGCTGGACGCCGCAGCCGGGGCCGAGGGTGACGGCTCTGTCAAAAACAGGCTCCTCGACCGATTTTCGGCGAACTGCGTCCAGTTCGCGGTCCCCGATCTTTCGACCTCGTCGAGGGGAGAGAGCCTCCTGCGCAAGTTCCTCGCGAAGTCGCTGGAAGCTTCACCATACGACCACATCATCACGCCCGCGCACCCTCAGCTGGCCGAGGTTGGCATGCGAATGCTCGAAGCGGCTTCAACTTGCCTCTCGAGCGCCGGTTCACTCACGACGTTCAACGCGATTGTGCAAGCAGTGCAAGGCTTCCGCATGTTCACCTCGCGGCTGTCGTCGGTCGGAGACGCGCTGGCCTTGTGGTACCACGAGCTGTCCCGGGCGTTCATCGACCCGTGCGTGTGCAAAGCGGCCGACACGTCGTGGGCTTCGACGACCCTACGCGAGCTTTTTAAAGAGGTCTTCGGCCTGGAGCGTGCCCCAGACGCGGTGCTGCTCACAAAAACGTGGAACACAGCCGTTCCGCAGCCGGACGCCGCCACCGGCGACGATGCGGAGGGGGATGCAGCGCTGCAGAGTGACGGGGTCCAGGTGGCGGAGATCACGGAGGTCCTGCGTGAGTTGGCCCCGCACGGGTTTCCTTTGCATCGGGCCGGCGTGCAGCGGGTGCTGAGCGTCGCTCGGTTGCTGCGGATTCCCGGATCGTGCTTGACGATCTGCGGTCCTGCCGGGAACAAGAGGAAGACAGTTCTGTCAATAGCAGCGGCGTACGAAGGGTTGCACTTGGTTCGCTGCGCGGGGGAAAAAGACTTGATCGCCGCCGTGGCGTTCGCCGTCTGCGAGCGGGTGCCCGTCGTGCTGTCGATCGACCTTGACACCCCTCCTGCCCAGTCCGCGAAACCCGACGACGACCTGGCCCTCGCCCACATCGCGTGCCGGGCTTGCTCCCTCACGCAGGGGTCCCTCCCGATTGACCTCGTCACGCCCGATTTCATCGCGGCGCTGGCCAAGTGCAAGTTGTCGGCCACCCACCGGCAGCCCGCCGGCGAGACCGGGATATCGATGAGAAAGTGCCCGGAGAACTTGAGGGTCGCCGTTGTCGCGACGGCCGCGCGCCTGACCAAGGTCTCGCGGGAGTTCCCGGCCCTGTCGGGGGACTTTGCCGCGTTCACGTTCCCGCCGTACTTCAAGGACGAGCTCATTGATATCGCGCGGGCGCGAAGCCACGAGCAACCGTTCATGGACGAGGAGAGCGTCGACAACCTCGCCCACCTGTGCGCAGACCTGCACCTCGCAGCTTGCGTGGCAGACACGTGGCGGCCGCAGGACTTCGTCGAGACGCCGAAGCTGACAATCACGCAGGCGGAGGCGCCCCCCGAAACCGGCAGCGCGCCGCAGACTCCGTCGTCGACCCACTTGACGCCGAAGACCGCGCGCCGGAAACGGGCGGGGTCCGTGTCCACCCCGCCGCCGCAGCCTTTGGAAGCAGCCGCGGGCCCGAGGGCGGCTGCCCCCAAGCGCCGGCAGCGGAAGCGGTTTTCCACCGCGCTCGCGCAGAAGGCGGCGGGGTTCTCGGCCGACAGCTGGACGCACGACATCGACTGGGCCGAGGCCAAGTTCACGCTGGCGCACTTCTCGCGGCTGCTGGACGCCGTCGGCGCGAAGAAGGAGCGCGGGATGGCGGAGAAGGCCGACAGGCTCAACTCCGCCGTCGCCCTGATCGGGGCGATGCTCGACAAAAAGCGCGTCGAAACCGACACCCTCGCGCACTTGAATACAGACCTGGAAGACTTATCCGACCGAGCCGACGAGATGGACAAGCGCGTCGAAATGGACTCGCAAGCGGTGACCGAAGGCAGAATGACACTCGAACGCGAGGAGGCCGCCCTGCAAAAGAACGCCGCCGAGATCCGTCGGTTGCAGTCCGAAATAAGCGACGCCGTCGCAGCTCAAGTGGAGCTGGTGGCGCAGGCGGTAGCGGGGCTCAAGACGATCGTGAAGAAGGACATCGACGAGCTGCTTATCATCAAGGCGCCACCTTTGAAGATTCTGCACGTCTGGGAAACGGTGACTGGGCTCTGCAAGCCAGAGGCGAAGCAGGGGTGGGACGCGTGTAAGCGGTTCCTGGCGGACAAGCCGGTCGAAAAGGTGCAAGCGCTTCGCGTCGAAGAAAAGACGGAACGGATTCTCGCCAAGGCGCAAGCTTTCATCACCGACCCCGAAATGCAGCCCGCGGCAGTGAAGCTCCTGAGTCCAGCCACAGCGCTGTTCTGCCAGTGGGTCCTCAGCGCGTGCAACCTGGCCACTGCGTATCAGAAAGTCACCGCAAAGCGGGAAACGATCGCCGCTTCCGAAGAAGCGCGGGTGGACATGGAAGAAGTTGTCAGTCGGAAGAAGGCAGCTGTGAAGGGCCTCGAGCTACAGCTGAAAAAGTCGGAAGCGGAGCACGCAGCGGCTACAAAGGAGTACCTGGCAATCCAGGAGACCCGATCGACCGCAGAATGCGTCTTGGAGAGAAACGCTTCTTTGATAGCCGTAGTCGGCAGCAAGCAGGTAACACCCCCGTCTTTCGCGTGTTCGTCGTTTGAAAGTGATACTTTGAGGCCATCCCCGTGTGTTGCTCCAAAAGAACCCCCGAATACCGTCACGAAAAGGCGCGGGAACACACCGAGTAGAAAATGTTGCCAACTACGGAAAAAGGTAAACGCAAGCGGAACAAAACCACGCATCGCTTTTCGTATTAACAAACACGCACCCACAACGATAAGGGCGCAGTACGACGACTACAAGAGCATCGCTGCTGAGAAACCTGTCGAGCGCTCACCAATTACCCGGATCTGTGGCGTAGCGTGGCATTACAGGCATGTGGCCATGTCTCCAGCGTCAATGCGACTTGGAAGGAAACAGCAGAGTGGAAGGGAGCTCAAAACCGACTGATAATAGTGACAAGTGTGGGCTATACTTTGTTCAAACGTCACCCACTTAATGCCACGAGTCTTAACAAACACACACACACACACTTCTACACAGACGGAATGGAGTGACGAGGCGGAGCGGCTTGGGAACCTTTTGTCGCAACTGGCGGTGCAGGCGGACCACCCCGCCACGGTGTACGGGCCGTCGCTCCCCCCGCAGAAGCGGTCGCTGTTCTTCGCGCACATGCGCAGGATCCTGCGCGTGCGCTCGCAGAACCCGCCGGCCTTCCCGCTCGGGTCTCCGGTCTCGCCGGCATCGTCGGCGGCCAGCACGCCGTGCTCGGTGCAGTCGCACGGCAGCGAGGCTACCGCCGCGGGGCCCGACACACACCTGGCCGAGTGGCTCCCCTTCGCCTCCGACTCCGTGCTGCCCGAGGCCCGCTGGCGGTGGGGCCAGCACGGACTGCCGACCGACGACTACAACTACCAGTCGGCGTTCTGCGCCCTGCACTCGCCGCTGCCGGTGCTGCTGGTGGACCCCCACGGGGTGTCCGTCCCGTGGCTGCAGTCTGTCCACGGCGGCGAGCTGAACGTCGTCTCCGCGGGGGCCACCGAAGCGCTGAAGGAGTCGGTGCGCTGCGGGCAGCCGACGCTCGTCGTCGGCTTCGAGCGCGTGACCGCCGAAATCGAGGCCGCGCTCGCCGAGGCGCGCCGCGACGACGACGGCGCGGAAGCCAAGGGAAAGCTGTTTCTGCTCGCCAAGGACGCCGCCGCGCACCACCCGTGGCTGGACCCGGTCCGCTTCAGCGCGGACACCGCCGACCTGACGACCACGGTGGAGGCGGTGCTTGCCGCGGCGAAGGAGCCGCTCCTCTGCGAAAGCGTGGCGCAGGAAATCGCGAAGATCGAGACCTGCGACCACCGCCTGCGCCGGCTGGAGGAGGAACTCCTCGACATCCTCGGCCACGTCGACACGGCGTTCGAGCAGACGGAGCTGATGCACGGCGTCAAGGTCAACAAGGCCGCCCGCGAGGCAGCCGTCGCCCAGAAGAAGGAAGCTTCGTGCGAGCTGGCCTCGCTCGCCTCCCGCAAGTCGACGCTGTCCCCCACGGCCCCCGCCGCGGCCGCGCTCTTCGCCGAAGCCAGCGCCGCGTCCGAAGCCTTCGTCTGCGACGCGGCCCGCCTGCACGCCGCGGCGCCGCCGGCATCGCTCGGGTTCTACGACCTGCGGCTGTTCGCCCGAATCCTCCACCGGGGCGGCGTCGCGGCCGCCGAGAAAGCGTGCCGCGCGGGGCTGCCGCGGCGGCACCGGCTGCACCGCGTTTTCGCGCAGAGCTGCAACGCCGCCCTGCGGGCCGATGCCCTGACCGTGCCGGAGCACTCTTTCCTGAGGTATTACGAGGTCGAAGACCGGCGCGAACCGGTGCCGGTGGACGCTGTCGTCGACCTGCTGTCGCAAAGGGTGCCCAAGTCGAAGGCGGTGCGCGCCTTTATCCGCGAGGCACGGCGGCTGAAGTCGTGGGCCGCCGCGGGATCGCCGCCCGTGGTCACCGGGGCCTGGCTACTCAGCGTGCCGGAGATGCGGCGCTGGGAGAAGTTGGTCGTCGCCGCCGCCGTGTCGCAGGCGACGCTGGAAACCGTGTTCGAGGCGCTGTTCGACGCGCAGCAGCCGTCGCCCCGCTGCTTGCTCGAGTACGCACCCCCCGGGACCCCCATTTACCTCACGTCCGACTCCACGGCTCCTTCGGTCGAACCGTCCTTGTTCTTCCTCCAGCAGCTCTGCAAACAAACAGGTCAAGCCGAAGGCTTGACCACTGCAGAGGCGTGCGAGTCCGTGAAAGAACTCCAGAAGAAGCTCAAATGCTGCGTCCACCTCGGCTCGTGGCTGCTGATCAACAACGCTCACCTCGCGCCGCACACCCTGCGGCAGCTGGTCAGAGACGTGTCAGTGGACGCGGTGAAGAACACCTTCCGCTTGTGGTACACCGGTTGCCCTTGGGGGGTTCCTCGTGAGGTGGCAGATGCCAGCATCAAGTTCTTTGTGGACCCGCCTGTCGTTTTTGAAGAGTGCGTCTCGGCATCACTTTCGAGAATCGGTTTGTTCGTTGAAGAATCCGGTCGTGACCCGGACACCAAGCAGAGTAAGGATCTCGCCTTCCGGCTTTCGGTCATCCACGCGTGCTTGCATGGGTTAGTGTCTGTCAGTAACTGGGGCTTTGGGCAGGTCAAGGATGCTATCGGCCTGTCGGCAGCACTCGGAACTGAAGCTGCGAACACTGACACCATAGCACAGATATGCTCGCTTTCGTTTGAACTCCCCGTCGAGTCAGATTGGCTCTGCGAGCGGGTAAGGCGAACCGTCAGCGAAATCTTGAATTCGCCGCTTCCTGGGGCTGCGTCTGCCCCCGGCACCGCGTCCTTCGGGTCGCTCAACAACCCACTGACCCCGTTTTCTTCCGCTTCCGAAAAGGGCATCGAGTTTCTCTCCCAAGCATCGTTCATAGCTCCGCCCTCTCCGTTCCACCCCGACGCCCTGCCGATGCTTCCCCCTTCACTCGACCTCACAAGCTGCCACCCAGACTGCTCTGAGCCCTTGGAAGGCTGCGCTGGCGAGGTTAATCCGTTCTTCATGGTGTTAACCACAGAAGCTGCATTGTACAACAAAGCCTTGGCCTTGGTCTCCCGTGATTTGCAAGGGTACAGCACAGGCGACACTTCGTTTGAGGTGAGAGCCGCGTTAGAGCGTTTTGAGGTCCCCCGGCCGTGGATTGAAGCCACCCAGCCAAGCAATGAAGGGCTGGCCCGATGGGTCAACCACCTTGCGGATAAGTTGCACTGGTTCCAAGAATGGTGCAAAGAAGGACCACCCCCATGTTTCTGGCTCACCGCCATGCACAGACCGGATGCTTTCTTTGCGACGGTCGTCCTTGCTCGCTCGCGTGAACTTTCCGTCTCACCAAGTGGCTTAAAACTGTCGGCGACTGCGACTACCTTCCAAGAGATAGACGACGTCGACAAGTACCCATCAGAAGGCGTCTTTGCTTATGGGCTGTCAGCGGGCCAAGGGAAGTGGACCACCTGCATAGACCCCACCCCCCTATGCACCGACGAGTTGCCTGTCCTTCACATCCTGCCGACGAAGCCCCCGCCGAGCGGCAGCGAAACGCGCGAGTTCCCGATTTTCGCGGCCCCTCATTGGCAGGCATGCTTGCAGCACTCTATCTTGCTGCCTTGCTCAGACCGCCAGCTCGCTGAGAAACTTGGCACATATTTGTTCTTGGGCGCTTGATCGTCGAAATCGGGGTTGGGGATGGCAGCAGCTGCCAGCTCACCTGAGTCTGTCCACCTCTTCAGGTTATCAGCGAGCCAAGAGAGACCCCCCTTGCGCCGACAAGTTGCAAACATATTTGCGGCACACCATTTCGCCGCCTTGGTCGGACCGTCCGCTTGCTGAGAAGCGCTTGAGGGCCATGACAACTGCTCTGTTAGAAAGTTGGATGCTTGGATACTTCGTCACACGAGTACATGGCTCAATTCTTCACCGACGGGCTGCTTGCTCTTCATTCATTTACACCTTCTGGTTATCCCTGGCTCCGATGCTTTCTTGGGCCCACTTAACTCAACACACTTCGTTTCTTCGTTTGAACTTCGGAAAGTCTGAACGAGCATCGCAAAATAAAAACGTGGTCTGCATCTTTGCTCGACGCCACAGGATAGTGTCTTCAGGCAGGCGACACAACATTGGAATATAGTATACAGACATAACATAAACTTGTTAAATTCCTTGACCTCGGCAGGTGCTAACTAAAAGATCAGGCTCGACTGGTCTGTTGGCTGTCGTTCAGTCAGGGACCACGGCCCCGGCGGATGTACTAACCCTGCATATCGCCTGCATTTGGCAGTTTGCAACGCTAAACGAAGTTCATACCGCCACAGTCTACCAGAGCCTCAAAAAGAAACGCGGGGCTTTTGAATCTCCAAAAATGTCGAGAGTGTTGATGGAGATTCGGATCATGTTCGTATTGCTTGTGACTTTCATGGTTTTGAACTCCTGCAACGAGAAGGCAGAAGCGGCCATCCCTTCAAAGCCAAAAATTGAGGTTTCTCAGAAACCGGCGAACCCGGTACGTGATGTCGCGCAGAGGTCTTGGCTGGCGCAGCTCAAGCACCTTGCGGACAACAACAACTCGGTCGAAGAAGTTCGCGTCCCGATTGAGAACACGAAGGACACTGTCGGGGTCCGGTGCAGGAAAACGAAGATTGAACCTTCGTTTTACTTCGCATATGCGGACCCTCGACAGGATCAGGACGCCAGCAAGCAGGTGGCCCGCCGGGGAGTCCTCGAGATTGGAATCTCTCGGGTGTGGAACAAGCACCTGTCGGAGTGCTGCATGCGAAACGGAGAGCGGGGGACTGTCGTTGACGTCGGGGGTAACATGGGTTGGTACAGTGTGCTGTCCGCTATGCACGGCTGCAGGGTGATTGCCTGGGAGCCGGTTCCGAAGTTCCGGGCGTTCTTCGAAGCGTCCGTCGCACTGAACAGCATTTCAGATTTGATAGAAATCCGACCGAGAGTAGCTTCGAACGAATCGACCGGCATTGTGCGCATGGTGGTCCCAACTGCCAATTCGTGGGGCCGAGCTAGCTTGGATTCTGTGAGCGCTGTGAGCGGATATGAGATCTTTGTCGACCGAGAGACAGTTGACAGTGTGGTGGCCCCGGATACAAGGGTCTGCGTGATGAAAGTAGATGTCGAAGGGTACGAGCCGTACGTCTTCTCCGGTGCGAAGAACCTCATTAAGAGCGGGAATGTCGAGAATGTGATGTTTGAATACACTCCGCTGCTTTCGGAAAAAACGGCAAAGACAGCCATTCCGCGCGACGCGGTGACTTACGTGGACAACCTGCTGGACAACGGGTATAATCTGTATCACCTGCATGCAGGGAAATTCAGCATCTCAGAAGTCGAACAGAACAGCCACGGCTTTTGGGACAAACCGATAAAAGGTTTCGTTGACTTCATCACGAAGGAGAACCTGCAGCATGACTTCGATGACTGCGAGCGTGCGAGGGAGCACGACTTCCGCCACCACTTCGAGCCTCACAATATGTCGTTTCGGTCGTCATTCGGTTACAACACAAACGTGTGGGGCTCGTTCAAAGACAGATCCTTCACGAATATGCCAGGCACGCAAAAACGAAGAAGTGTGCGCAACGGCGTCGTTTTCAAGACGCCGTGATCTCCTGGTTCGATGCTACCTGGTGTCACTGCAGGCATGTTAGATGGACCGATGCCAGTGCACAGTACACCGCTGTTACCGTCGGGTCGGCAGTGCTTGCAACTGCAACTTCGCGTGCCCCTTGAGAACGATTGCAGTATCAACACGAGCCCTGGAATGCTTCGATAGACAAGCGAATTAGCGGGAAGTTGCTCCGGGCGCCCTGATCTCGGTTCATTGGTTGGTGAGAAGAAAGCCAACGGGAGGAAAGCACTTGTACTCGTTTCACAACGACGTTCTTACCGCGAGTATCAGTAGTTACGAAACCGCTCTCCTTTGAGTCTCGCTTTTTGGAAGCAAGCCAACACGGGCAGAGAGGAAGACGAGTCGATGCATGGCCTCCTCAATTAAGGTGCGGTCAACAGTGTCGCCACGTGAAGGCCCCCCCCATGACACCTAAGCAGGGCTGCGCTACCCGTCAAAAATTCTAGAGGAATACGCCTGAGTGTTTACAGCCTTTTTTCGAGAGAAAAAAATCACTCGACTTTTGTGCCCTGGGCAGGCGGAAAGCGCGGCCACCGAAGGCGGCAGAGTAGGTGCGCAGCTCGGAGGCCAGATACGAAGTTAGGGGCTTTCACCCACAGCAAAGGAACTGCTTGCCTTGGCCGCGTTTCGAAAAACACGTTTCCAGGGGACACCACGAGGAGGTGGCAAGTCAGATTTTGTCCCCCAACCCCAAGACCACCCATTGAG
>JAPJBO010001188.1:0-61464 GCA_030068145.1 Diplonema papillatum | reverse complement strand
TACACGACGCACTAGTTATGGAGTTTTGCTAGTTATTAACTAGCTCAATGACTAGTGAAATTTATAACTAGCACGAGCTAGTTATATAACTAGCTCGGCTAGTTATATAACTAGCTCTGCTAGTTATATAACTAGCTCTGCTAGTTATATAACTAGCTCTCCCAGCAGAATAACCAGTGAAATACAGTGAAACTGCATTGAGTTGAGTCAAAAAGGACGTGTATATCACTCGGACTAGGTATCCTGGCCCGCTTTTTCTGCTATCTGCTCGGCTGTCTCGGTTGTCTCTTCGTTGTGTTCACCTTAGCGGAACGGTGAAGCAAGAAGCGTCTTGAGGTAATCGATCTGAACAGAAATGCTTTACAGAGCTGTAGAAGGAGACAGATGGTCGGAGAACAAAGCTAACACCGCTCTCTCCCCTCACAGATGGCGTTTCTTCATGTGCGAGTCTCTTAGTCTTGCGGAGGAAAAGCTCTCAAGACACAGAGGACACTTCGTCTTTGTCAGTAGACTTGCATGGTTGTACAAGATATGTTGGCTCAAGCCACGTTTTAGTACAGACTTCGCACAGGCGGGACAGTCTTCCTTGCACTCACATGTCACGGCAGGGCGGTGCTGAGAGTCGTAGTGTGCGTACAGACCGTACACCCGACTGAAGCTCCTTCCGCATATGATACAAGAGTGCGCCTCGCCTTCACTGCTATCACTGCTTTCCGATTCAGCCACTTCGGCGCTGTCTTTCTCTCTCTCAGGAGGACGAAGCTTCCAGGGGGCTTCCTCACAAACGCAAAACATTATTTCACTAGTTTCAACACCCGGGGTCGCATTGAATTTTATTCCCCAGCGCGTTCTGCGACCTACGTGCGCACCAAGGCCCAGATTTTTGAGACGCGCAACTAAGTTTGTCGTGGCATTTTTCCCCCTGTGAACAATGCAGATGCAAAAATGAAAAGTGTCGTACTCAAATAGTCTCGGTATTCCTGCTGCGGGGGGTGTAAGCTCCGGTAGTGGAGTGCGTTGACCTTTTTTGTCGAAGTGTTTGTGCTGAAGCTCGCACACTTGCAAGTCACGTTCCATCGTCTGTTGAGACGTGCACGCCACCCATCGTTTGCGTTCACCATTCATCTGCTCGAACGCTTCATCAGATGTCACCAACCGATGGGCATCCTGAACATCAAACCAGTGACTCATACTGTGGGCATAAGCTGAACGAGTGACTCCGGGATTGGCCCACTCCAGCACAAAGATGAGTGCGTGGTAGCTCAGTAAACTGAACAAAAAATACTTCACAATTTGGCTGTCTGGAGTGTCTGCGTAAAAGAAGCGCACAGGTATGTCCTGATAGCGAAAGAACACGAGAACATCCATGAGGGAACACAGTGTCAACTGGTTCCCTTGCGTTTGCGCTATCAGGGCAGCCAGCAGTTTGCGTGCTTGGGAGCCTGTCATGTTGTTGCCAATGCTGCCGATGACAGCGAGCTCTATCCCTGCTGCGTGCGGAAGCGTCTGCACAATGAGGCGTATCATCCCTTTCACGTCGTGCAGGGCCGGGGTCATCGTGAAGCACGGTTGCAGGAACCGTTGCGCGATGTGGCATGTATAGCCGGCTGCATGCATCTCTTGCAGGCTGAGCCTCTCGCAGGCGTGCAGTTGCTCTAGCCAGTCACCGGCAGCCGTCGTACAAAACGCACTACGATGGCCAGAACCGCCAACACCACTGAACAGCGACCACAGCTCCGCATGATCCCCGCCGAAGCGAAACAGCTGTACAGAGGCTGCGTGCTTCCCTTTGCTGAAACTGCCCGTCTGAATCTGCGTCAGCTGCGGCAAGGCGTTGAATATCCACCATTCGTGGAACTGCGGCTTTCGCTTGTCACAAACTGTAAGAAAGCGTGTCGCAGTCCTCCCAGCCGAGAGGGAGATGGCCAGCCGCTGCCTGGAGCTCCGAGAGCGAAAGGCATTCCCCGTGTTGTACGCGTCCATGAATATAATCACGGAGGGAGCCTCCCTACACGTCTTGAACGGAAATTTGCGCAATAAAAACTGGAGGGATTCCGCGATATTCCCCAGGGCCCTACCTGCCATCAGCTTGAAGTCTTCGCCGGCCTTGGCCACGACCGATTGCGACAGCCCCATCGCAATCCCAGTTTCTTCCTTCACTATCCGTCCAAGTTCTGCGCAAGCGTTGAGTGATAGTCCCAATCGCGTCCGGTTCTCGGCTATTATCTTCCCAATTGCCCGCACAGTTTCTGCGTCCATCTTCTTAAGAGTGTAAGCTGGCCAGGAAAGAATGGAGTATTTTTTTTGTCCTGCGGAAGATTTCAAGTGGTATCCATGGTCTGGTTCTAACAATAAATTTCCTTCCTCGTTCGACACTTCCCTACGAGGAACCTGGAAGACCGCATCCTACTCATCAAAAACTGTTGTGACCAGCGAAGTTTTAAAAGTTGCTTACGTAACCCGCAAAGTGTCAATGTTGCTTACCGGTATGTGATGTGCCTGTACCTTGGTTTGCTCAAAAAACGGAGTACAAAATAAAAAGGATGATCTGATTTTGGTGCTGCAAAAACAAAAAGGTTTTCAGTTGGGAACAAACGTCACGCTCTCATTGTCGCTGGCATCAGGATCATCCTCCACGTCGGCTTTGATTTGAGAGTCTTTGTCGTCGTCGTCCTCATCCTCGATGCCATCAGCGTCGTCCCCCGAGTCGGAGAAAAGCCCCACGACATCTGGATTGCTGCGCCAGTCACCGGGCTGCAGGCTCACGCTATGTTTCTTCCTCGACAGGGGAAAGTTCACAAAGGTTGCAAATCCCCCGCTAGCCCCCCGGACCTGCAGGGGCCGGACACTGTCGATCATGACGTCTGGAGGGAGGGTGTAGCTTCCGGTGTACAAACCAGCCTCACAGTGCTCCGACGGACGTTCACGAAGAAACGTGAAATCCAGCCGGTTGCCTGTCAGCGTCGGTGGGTGCACAGTCGACACGACACTGCACCCACTTTCGATAACGATGCAGAAGTAGGTGACGTCCACACCCTCTTCGCGCACCTGTTTCCTCCCCAGGACAGTGATGTCCGGCCACTTGTTTCTGCGAGTCCCTGTGACAGCAGCAGCGGGAGTAATAGCCCCCGATGCCGTCTTGCACTTGTATAAGGACGGCAAGTCAACCGTTTCCAGGTTGACATCGCCTACCGTAGCCGCCTTCAATCGGTGGTACGCCTCCGAGTCCTTCGCCGTGGCCGTCAGCTTTTTGCGGAGCCCGACACCGCGGAACACCAAGTCGGTGTTCATTTTCACCCGCAGCGAATAGAGTTTTGAGCCAATTGTTTGGGTCTGGTTTTTCAGCGCCTTGAGCGCAGGAAACTTTGCGGCAATAGCCTTGCCGAGGATGCCATTCTTCGTTGACAACGAGAGACCAAAAAGCTGTCCCACCAGTGCCTTCAAAGGCACGTGTTGGACCTCCTCTCCCTCCTTTACCATCAAAAACAACTCCACGAAGTCTTCCACGATGTTCGCGTCCGTCTTGGCATTCGCGTCCGGCTCCAAGTCGCCGGACTTCTGCTTCTTCTTCTCGGGTGTCTTCGCCTTTGTCTCACGTGCGCGCTTGCTCATTTTGATTATTCGTGTATATCAGCTGTGGTCGCCGTTCAGTGGGCAGTATTTCAGTGCATTTCTCCGTAAAATACCATGAGGAGCAAGTTACAAGTGAGAGAATTTGCATAATAGGAGCCACGATGCGGCAGCCTCGGCGCATAGCAACCCAGTTTCTTCCTTCACGATCCGTATCCGCTCTGCGCATGCGTTGAGTGATAGTCCCAGTCGCGCCCGGTTCTCGGCAGTTAGTTCCCATGTGCCCGCAGAGTTTCTGCGTCCACACATTCATAGGAGTGCATCAGACGAAGTATCGTGTGGAACATTCTGATTTTCCACGGCCTCAGTTTGTAACAACACACTTCCCTTCTTGGTCCTGCTGGCACATTCCCTGCGAGGCTGCTGTTTTCTTGTTATTTTGTGTCTTTCGAGCTGTGGTAGCTGTTTAGTGATGGTGTATTTAAATGCATTTCACCCGTAAAATACCCTAGGAGCTAGTTATATAACTAGCAGAGCTAGTTATATAACTAGCAGAGCTAGTTATATAACTAGCAGAGCTAGTTATATAACTAGCAGAGCTAGTTATATAACTAGCACAAGCTAGTTATATAACTAGCACGAGCTAGTTATATAACTAGCTCGTGCTAGTCACAAGTTATCAAATATAACTAGTTATAAAATAACTAGTTATTTTCACAAGTTATGTACCTTACTAGTGCGTCGTGCAGTACGTATTAGCTTTAAAAGAACCCATTCGACGAAGGTCACCCGGAGACTCTAAAATCCCGGATTCTCAAGCGAACTATAACTCTAAAAAAGCGAACTTGCACTTTAAAAAAAAGACTGGACAGTTCAATTGCATTCAACTTGCGATTTTGGGGGGTTTTTCAAAGTTCCGGTTTTCATTTGCCTCATCCTTACAATTGAGTTATATTGTAATTGCCCCCCCCGTGTAATTCCTAAAGGAGAAGGGAGCGATCCACTGAAGCTGTGTCCGATCACCGTCTCGAGCGTGGTATATCGACCCTGGGCTAGCGTGCGCCTACAGGATGTCATGCTCTGGCAAGAGCTATGGATTCACGGGTCACAGCATGGTTTCCGGCACGGCCACTCCTGCGACGACGTGGTCATGGATATCGCCCGATCGACAGAGGAATCACTGACAAACGGCTGTGCGGGGTCGCACTCGACTTTGCCAAGTGCTTTGACCGCGTCCCTCAGGCCCTGGTGCTCGACTTGATGGAGGCGCTTGGGCTTCACGAGCGAGTGCTGGCACCCTTACGCCACATATACAAGCACCTGAGGCGTCGCTTCCGGTACCCCTTGGGAGTCGGCGAGATGTTTTCTGTCACCAACGGAATTCTCCAGGGCTGCCCAATATCAGTGGTTCTGATCAACGCGCTCCTCTCTGTCCTCTCGAAGGCCTTGGTCAGCCGAGCTCGGGTGAGTCCAAAGTCGTTCGCCGACGATCTGTACTGTCGCAACTTGCGAGGCTACTCCAAGAGGGAATTCGAACCACAGAGGTGTTCGACAGCCTGACAGGCTTTGCCCTCAACGAGGGATTGGGCGGCAGCAAAATCTTGGCTCCGTAAAACAGAAGAAAGTCAGATCTTCCTCCCTTGACAAGAATTCGGTTCCGGATTCTCAAGCGAACTATAACTATCTGTACGCCCATTCGGGATCGTCGGAAATACAAAACACCAAACAGGCTACGGCGCAGCGGACACGGTCGCCTACGCCAACTGGGAACTGATGCGGGACATCGCCAGGGTTATCGTTGGCCAGATCATGGACTACGCTGGAGAAGGCTAAAGCACAAGAAACGCTGGAAAGTATATATAACTAGCCAGAACGCACCGGCTGCATCGTCATCGGCGTAGTCGTCATGTATGCAGGGCCGCGGCTCGCGCCACGCCTCCGACGGGTCGGCTTACACCCGCCGTATTAGTGGGACGGCCGGATAGACCCCGGAGACATGGCTCCTGCACTCTAACTCGCCTCTCTCTCTCTCTCTCTCTCTCTCTCTCTCTCTCTCTCTCTCTCTCTCTCTCTCTCTCTCTCTCTCTCTCTCTCTCTCTCTCTCTCTCTCTCTCTCTCTCTCTCGAAAGCTTTTGCTCATTCACCACTGTCATTTTTCGCCTTTGCTAACGTACGCCAGTGCATGCTAATCCATGTGGTTCATGTACTTAAAAGAACTCAATGCTAAACGTACGCCCTGTGGGCGTTTCCTGTTTAGACTCAACATTCTTCCAAAACGAGTTTCTTGTTCAGCTAGTTGTTGTGCTCCTTCCACTGGCGTTTCCCTTATTTCGAAACTCGCCCAGCTTTCGCTCAACGTGTACGCCCCAGTCGACGACATATGGCCATTGGCCTGCGTACACACGAGCGGCGCTGCACGTACGGCAACTTCGGGGAATAACCTTTGCCCTACGGAACAGACGGGACCTCGGCTTTGCAAGCCTGGAATCTGGTTTGGTGTCCGTTGTGAATGACAGGACGCAAGCGTGCCACGTTTGTTGACGACTTGCCGGCTTGCGCTTAATGTACTGGAGGTCCGCTAAGGACCGCCTGGCCTCGTGCTAGGCGTTAGGAGTTTAAGGTTGTACTGATCTACAAACAACCACTAACGAGCTTGTCAACCCCACCGATTTTCTATCTTCTTTCCCCCTCCCCCTTTTCGACGTTGCTGTTGACTAACGGTTAGGTCGGACCCTCCCCCAGTGAACATCCCATAAAACAGTGTTGACTCAGGCCGATACGGGCTACATGGCAACCCCTGCTCAACATCGGGATCATCAAGGTCCTGCTGATCTTGACGGAGAAGGCAGGAGGACGGAAGCAAGACGGCGCATCGAGGCGTAGGCCAACGGCGCCGGAAGCAGAGACGAAGCCTAAGGCACCGAGGACGACGACGGTGCAGGAACCGAAGGCGCCGGGGGTGACGACGAAGCTGACATGGGCAAACGTGCCGAGCGGACCGCGGGGAGCGAAAGGCCAAGGCGCGTAAACGTACGTGAAGCCGCCGAGCGTCAGCCAGAAGGGGCTCAGATCGTGCGATTGGCAGGTGCCGGCGATCGATGCGGAGAAGGCGGGCGACATTCGGCAGGGGGTCGTCTACATCGGTGGAAAGAAGCGGCGGAGCGCGTGCGTGGCGCATTCCAGGAGCTGCTGGAGATGGAGGCGAAATACCTGCGGGTTGCGATGGTGACGCCCGTCAAGGTGTCCGACAAGAGCAGCGAAAGACTCGTTCGCTTCACCAACGGAACCGAGACGACATGCTACGTCACGCAGTGGGGCGGAGACGAAGTCGGGCGGGAGCCGGATGATGTCGACAGCGAGACCTGCGCCGCCTTGAAGAGTGCTGCGTCAGGAGCGGGTGCGGCAGATCAGCTTTGTCGAAGGGCAGCGACCGCGGCTGGAGTCAACGTCGAGCGACGATTCCGGTTCAACCACCGATGCACGCCGACGCGACACACGGTATCCGTGCGAATCTCGGGAAGCGAAGCTCACGCGCTTCTCCGCGCCAGCGGCGTCTACTGGGCCGTCCCGTCGTTCATCGAGGGAAACGAGTTGCACCCCGTCATCTGGCTGAAGGAGGAGGCTACGCTGAAACAAGCGATGCAGATAGCCAGTCACGCCGACGCGCTGGGGGTCGCTGCCGCAAGGAGGCGCTACGGGTTGCGGTACCCGGCCAGCAACCAAGCGGCCCGCAAGACGCTGCGTAGTGAGTAGAAAAGAGAACGAGTGTAAAAGAAAGGAGGGAGCACGGACTACCAGACCAGCGGAGACCACCGCAAAAAAGAAACCCCCCCTCTTTTCCTCACCTTATCCCACAAACCAGCACCAAAAACAACGACCCCCCCCCACCCCATACACCCCTGTAAAGGATACACCCCTGGTTGGCGCCGTAGCTGGTAGCCGTGTCGAGCCCAGACTCTGTATACCCGTACCTTCCCGAGAACGACGCACATGTCCTCACGGTCGTTGCGGACGGAGAGGCGAAGACCTGCTTCAAACTCACGAGGTGCCCCACTGAAGCCGATTGCCCGCAGCCGTACATGCTTTTCACAGGAAATGCTGGCTGCTCCTCCAATATTGGGAATCCACAGCATGGAGTCAGCATGATCAGCCTCGACCTCGGCTGCCCCGGTATGTAAAGTTACTCACCAGAAATTCAGTTCCCAGGAGACTTGCTCCCAAGAGACCTTCCTTCACTCCAAGCGCCAATTCGCAAATAGACTAACTCAAACGACTCGCCCCCTACCATCAGACGCGAAAATCGCCAGAGAAAATAATAATAAAATGAGGTGCGCGGTGTTCGTTGCGGCTTTTGCCGCATTTGTGCAGGCTTCGGGCCCGGAGCAAGGCCGGGAGCGTGGGAAGCGGACCATGGCCTACACCAGGATATCCACCGGCGAGGTCTTGCCGACTGCCGCCTCGTACATCTTCGTCTGCCCCTTGGGCACCGCCCAGTCGGTGGTAATCCCGGAAACGAATTTTTCGGTGATCGCAGTCTGGGAAAAGCTGGCGGCAGATGCGGGCTGCGACGAAGTTGAGATCGACGCAGCACTCCCGAAGTACCTAGCGCGGGTGGACTCGGCGGACGAACACAAATTGCAGGCGGCGTATGGGAAACACGTCGCCAAACTTGCTCCAGGGCACGTCATCATCGCCACGGCCAGGACAGGCCGGAAGGTGCACACTCACAGAGTTATGCTGCTGCGGCCTGTCGTCACTCACAGCGCAGAAATGGTGGCACGCGCAATGGCAGCAATGACAGCAACGCCAGCAGCGAAAGCAAGGAATGCAGCGACCTTAGACAGGATCACCTTGAAAGAAAACATGGAGCGCGTCACTGACGAAGACTGCGAATCTCTCGTGCGGAGCATCAGCGGCGAAGACCCTGTCCTCCTCATCGGCGGCCCAGACCCTGCACGCCCCCGACATAATGACACGGTTACGATCGCGACACGCTACTCCTTTTCCGAAGGCAATTTGGCAGCATTAGATTGGATACACGACTGGATATATACTTTACACGGTGTGACAAACCTCCTCACCCACTTTACATCTAAGTTCATAGATGGACGCCTACCGTAGGTGCGTGAATTTGGTAGGCGTGGTGGTGGTGGTTGGTTGGCGCTTCGTAGGCACTTTTCCGCATTTTCGGCACCCTACCAACACCAAAATCTTGATGGTAGGCGCTTGATAGGCGCGTTAGGCGCTTTGGCAATGGGTGGTCCAGTAGATCTCAGGCTATTTTGTGGCTTCGGCTACTTCAACTCGTCCGAAGAAAAGATCCATTTGCAAACCCGCTGTCGAAAGCGCCTACCAATACGAAGTGCCTGCTGCGCTAACAAATTCCATTGGGAAAAGCGCCTGCCCCAAATCCCAGATTTTGAAAAAGTGAAAAACGCCTACCGCCTACCCGGACATGGCTAGCCATAACCCATAACGAAAGCGTGCACTAAATATACAACCCGTAACCATATAGCCCTTTCTTGCTCTAAGAGAACCCATTCATGGAACGGTCACACGGAGACCCTAAACCCCCGGAATTTCAAGCGAACTTTAACTCTAAAAGTCCATAGGTCAACCCCGAGCCGTTATCTTTGGTTCGAGGGCGCTTTTGAGGTGTTTCAAATCCGATCTTTTCTCCATTCCGACCATCGATGGGCCCGAAACTCGATATCTGTCGGACTTGAGCCCTCGGGGACCCTTGCCCCCCCCGGGCTCGAAGGTAGCCCCCGGGTGAACTTCCTCTGGCAGCGGACTTCGCGAGCTGCGGAAGAGTACCTCATCCTATGGTCAACTAGTGGTCTCTACCCGCGTTTGTGCCGCAGTTCGGGTTCATGGCGAAAAGGAGTGCCTGACTCCAACCACCACTTTGTGGAGGGGGTCAGCATGCGGCCAGTTCCGTCGGGAGCACAGAACCCGTCTGAGAAACGAGTTTCTAGCGTTTATCATCAGATTGACCCGATGAAAGTGATTGGTCCCTGACCACCAGGGGTCAGCCATCCTGAAAAACTTGCTCATTCGCTGCCTCAACTTGTGCAACAACTGGCAGGACGCGCTGAGAGATATTCAGCTAGTACTTTACTTCCTGCTGAACAGAGGCCATCGCATCCAGAAGCGAAAACAGTCTTCCACCACGGTGTGCAAAAACGTTTGCCTAACCTCGGCGCGTCGCAACGGTCCCGAAAACAATGGTTCATAGATGGCCGTTATAAACGTTATATAACGTAATATAACGTTATTCCCGGAGTTATTTGTTACCCCCCCCCCCTAAATCCAGAAAAACCGTTATTGACCGTTATAAAACCGTTATTTGCCATTTTTGGTCGAAAAATAACGTTATTTGACCGTTATAACGTTATAATAACGTTATATAACGTTATATAACGTTATAACGTTATGTAACGTTATAGTAACGTTACATAACGTTATTATAACTTAAATTCCGCTCCTTCGAGGGGTCGCTCGGAGCCGTTGCTTCCACTCGTCCCGCGCATTTAACGTATATTTCATGCCGCATTCGCCCAAACAGAATACGTGGTTACTGGTTACGGTCCTTAGCTGGCCTGCTAAAGCTGTGGGACAGAGCCGACGGCGCAGCCGCTGCTAGCAGGGGTGGCCTGTGCGGGACTGACTAAGCGACGGAGGCGGCAGGTGCGCAACCGTGGCTGTGAGTCTAACAGACGGAGCTCAGCTGGCGGCGAGCAAGCTTGTGTTTGCTGGCCGACCGCGCCATTCAGCTCACGTGTCTATTGGATTGTCCCAATGGCTCTTATCCCAATGGACCTTGGCGCAGCGCCCGAAAAGGAGGGCGGGAGGAAGCACCGAACGGGAGCTAGCCTCGCCAACCGTCTCCTTCGCGACATCAAGGGACGGAAGCGCTGCCAGGACTAGTCAGCGGTCGACCCTAGCGCACTTCGCTATTGCTGCGTCAACAACACGCTGGTCGACTTCCCCCATTCTGCGGATGGGGAGTCCCGCCCAAGGGTGTAGGAGCCTGCGTGGGCAGGGCCGCGATGTTTTTCCCGGGATCCTGTCGAGCACGCGTTGCCCGGGGACGACATCGTTGTCCCCACGCGCCGAGACGTAGACTCGTCTTCGTCACCGAACCACAGAGACGGGTTGCAGCTGGAACCGGCCCATTCTACCGAAGAGCGCCGACGTCGCAAAGCTCAGCTTTACCGCCAGGGAGGCTTCAGGCCCCTGCCCGCGACCTTTGCCATGACCTTCACGAATGCGTTGTAGTGCGCCGCGCCGCCGCGGCCTCTTCGAACGACTGGTGTATTAGGATTCCGCCGTCGTCGCAGGCGCGCTCTGCTCTAAGGGGAACATGCTCACCGGACTTCACCTGGCGGATCATGAACTTCCTCAGGTAGCCGTGTTCGCCGGTAGACTCGGGAGGTCGATCATGGAACCTGTCACCAGCCCCTTTCGGACCGAGCCCCTAATGGTCTTGTTCGCCGGGAAGTCAGCACGGATGGCCTGCCTCGACCTTGCCAGGGCGTCGGGTTGCGGTGCAGCAGCTCTTCTTTGGTGATCTCGGGCTGACCGGGCGGGCCAGGCGAGTGGATGACGTACTCAACTAACTCCGACACCGGCCAGCCCGTCCTGAGGATGCAGCAGGGTGCCAGCGCCCCAAATACCCAGGTCCCGCAGCATCTCGTACGGGAGGTCCACGTCGCACGCACGGTCCAGCCCCATGCGGCGGAAGTTGCGAGGACCTCTCTTTCCAGCCAGTCAAGAAATCCACGCGCATGCGCTGGGCTACATGAGCTGGTGTTGTTGCACACGAATCGCCGCGGTCATTCCGTCGTGATCTGCTTGTACGGCGTCGTGTCAAAGGCGCGCTCGGCGAAACATACCTCCTCAGTCCTGGCTGCAACTTGCCACCGGGAGCCGACAAGATCGGCGCTGCATCAACGCAGCGTTGATGGATGGCGATGATACATTGGACCGCTCTTGCCAGCGTCAAAAATTCCACGCGCATGCGCTGGGCCTCTGAACCGGTGTCGTTGCGCAGTCATCGCCGCCGTCATTTCGTCGTGATCTGGGCATGTCCCTCGCCACTAGTACGGCGTCGAAGGCGCGTTCGGCGAACTCATACCTCCTCAGCCTGGAGCTGGAACTTACCACGGCCGATCAGGAGCCGACAAAACCGGCGCTGCAACAACGCAGTGTCCGGACTGTTGAGCAGGAGACGAGAGACGAGTTGGCGTGCGTGTTGATGCGCGGACGAGGCGAGCCCCTCCCGCGTTGATGGTGTGATGACGAACCTAAACATTAAACACGGGGAAACCCGCCAGCGAGTCGGTCGTTGGGCCCGCTCCTCTTTGCGCTTCATCCTTTTGCTGACGCGCGCGGGCTCCGGCTCCCGGGACCTCTGCTGGGCCTGGTCTGTCGAGGCCCGAAGACCACTAAGTCAAACCCGGAAGCTTCAGAGGCCGGGTAACTGGTAGCAGGCCCGAAACCCCAATAAGTCTATCAGAGGTCACGCGCGGCAACCGGGGCAGGCCGAAGACCACTAAGTCAACCGGAAGCTTGAAAAAAAGAGGCGGGAAACCGATAGCACGCTAGGTCTATCAGAAGTCACGCGCTGCAACCGGGGCAGGCCAGAAGACTACTACGTCAACCAGAAGCTTGAAAAGGAGGCGGGTAACTTATAGCACGCTAGGTCTATCAGAAGTCACGCGCAGCAACCGGGCCAGAAGACCACTAAGTCAACCAGAAGCTCAAAAAGAGGCGGGTAACTGATATCTATCAGAAGTCACGCGCGGCAAGGGGCAGGCCAGAAGACCACTAAGTTAACCGGAAGCATGAAAAAGTGGCGGGTAACTGATAGCACGCTAGGTCTATCAGAAGTCACGCGCTGCAACCGGGGCAGGCCAGAAGACCACTAAGTCAACCAGAAGCATGAAAAGAGGCGGGCAACCGATAGCACGCTAAGCCCATCGGAAGTCACGCGCGGCAAGCCCGAAGACCACTAAGTCATACCCACCACTAAGTCATACCCACAAGCTTGAAAAAAGAAGGCGGGAGAACTGATAGCAGGCCGCGAAGAACCACTAAGTCTATCAGAAATCACGCGCAGCAACCGGGGCAGGCCCGAAGACCACTCAGTCATACCCAGAAGCTTGGAAAAAGAAGGCGGGAGAACTGATAGCAGGCCGCGCAGAACCACTAAGTCTATCAGAAATCACGCGCAGCAACCGGGGCAAGCCCGAAGACCACTAAGTCATACCCAGAAGCTTGAAAAAAGAAGGCGGGAGAACTGATAGCAGGCCGCGAAGAACCACTAAGTCTATCAGAAATCACGCGCAGCAACCGGGGCAGGCCCGAAGACCACTAAGTCATACCCAGAAGCTTGAAAAAAGAAGGCGGGAGAACTGATAGCAGGCCGCGCAGAACCACTAAGTCTATCAGAAATCACGCGCAGCAACCGGGGCAGGCCCGAAGACCACTAAGTCATACCCGGAGGCTTGAAAAAAAAAAAAAAAAGAAGGGGGCGGTCATTGGATGGAATTGGAAAGGAAGGGGGGGGGGGTAGGGGGGGTCAAACTAAGGCAAACAAGTGTCCCATTGGGGTATTTTTTTTCTAAGGCGAAAAACGCGCGTACACGAGCCCATGACTACATACCCCAGGGCAAACCCCGGCAAAAACATGAAATAAAACCCTGGATGGTCTCCGCAGGGCTTAAAAGCTGTGCTCGAGCACAAGTTAAAAAAACGTGCCCGTTTGGTGCCACCGTTTGTCAAAACGCCACCGTTTGTCATGTGAAAATACATAAGCCTTCTTGGAGGGGGCATGGGAGCAGACCACGCGTATTTGGTCACCAGGGTCACACAAGATAGCAAGTGGTCGTCTGTGCACCGTTACTCCAGGCATGCTCTCTTTGCCGGGGGCGAAATGGAAAGCCGTGCGCTTGGACGGCTGCAACCATAATTCCCCGGCGATCTTCAACTCGGACGCCCTGATGTGGGAGCTGGAGCTCGTCTGCTGGCGCGACGGAGGCCGGACGAAGCAGCTTCTGTGGCTTGGCTCAACCAGCGACATGGTTTGTGCCATATAGCGCTCTTGGGGCACTGATCGGTCAGAAGGGAGTCTTGGAAACTCCTGCCTCGTCAAGGTCTTCGTCAGTCGGGAAGGTGTCGTCGAATAGCTTCCGAGCGCTATCAGAGTTGTGTGCAGGCTGAGTAAGCGATGCAATCCGATAGGATTTGCTAAGCCGCAGACGGCTGCTCAGAGATGATAGTGTCCCGTGCATCCTTCTGCGAAGTCGTTGGTTGCCGAAGTGGTTGTAAGATGCTCCGTTTATTCCATCCGTAGTGACCACACTAGCTGGGTCGTAGAAGCGATCAAACGTCTGGGCGTACGTGCGCAAAGCAGCAACGCGCCTGCCTGTGTGTCTAGGCTTTCCGCCGCGCGAATCCATGCAGCGATCTTGGAAGCCATCGCGGCAGACAAGTCCTGATTCTGCCAATCTGCGCAAGGCGTTGGCGGGGGCCTCAGGAAGCTTTTCTTACTGAGAGGGTAGTTCACGGCTCTTTTTCCTTTCTTTTCAACAAACCCCTTCAGGAGGCTCAATGGACGAAGAGATCATGGCAGATGGTAGCCACACACAACACCGGTGCGTTTTCGCGTCGAGGAAACTGGCCTGGAGCTGGGAAGGGCGTTAGAGTCGGGAATGTCCAAGACGTCGTTCGCAACAGCATTTAAAGCTGCTCCCTTCATGCCAATGTTGGAGAACTGGCACGGGACACCCAACAGTAACCGCGCAAACCGGGTCACGTTCTTCTTCCTGTTCCCTCCTATGGGCGTTTCAAAGTGCCTCTCTTTTGCATTTTGAGGGGGGGCCTGCTACGTAAGGCACTACGAGGGGGTCTCCATGACGAACGGTGGCACCAAACGGGCACGTTTTTTTAAAATTGCGTTTTGGAGCTCATTGACGAGCTTTTTCGGATTTCTGAGGGCGTAAACCGCAATTTCCGGACGATTAACTACTATCCCCTGGGGTGGGGGTCCCCCCCTTACGTGTGAACTGCTGACTTTGAGAAATGGTCCAAATGGGACACAGTTTGACCCCCCCTAGGCCTATGTAGGATGGAAACGTTGGAAACGTTTCCGTTTCCGTTTCCTTCTTTTTGGCGGTGGATGGAAACGCCGTTTCTTTTCAAAAGAAACGGCTGGTATGCCTTTAGTATACTGGCTGAAGGTCCGACCGGAAATGTGTTCCGAACGGCGGACCCCGCAATCCAGTGGGAAACCATGGACAAGGAGGCTCCGAAAAAGAGGGCGGAATGAAGCATAAGAGTTGCGACCGCGTGGAGCAGACGCAACCACACGCATCCGGTTGTGATGACTTTGAGGTCTGCAGCTTTTATACCAATGGCTGTTGTGGCGACGATGCTCTGTTATGCGAGGCCGTTGGCCAACGCGCTGAAGACGATCGAGAAAGCACATGCGCTTCCAATAATAGGCTATACAGATACGATCGTTCAGGACAGCGGGAGCACCGCCGCGCCACAGGCTACAAGACCGGGGGTTTTCGGCGGCGTAAGACAAAGAGGGAGTGCAATCAGCATCAGGAGGTGAGAGGTGAGAAGGGCACACGTATGCCGGGGCAATGTTAAACCCGCCAGAAAAGCGATGGCCACGCAGTAACGTGTGCGTCATCGCTTGCCACAGTGCACCTTGCACACGACGACGGGTGGCAACCGTCACGAAGGGGCACCATCGGGCGGTGTCGTCGGAGCATAGACAGCGACGGCAGGAAGAACCCCACCGACAATGCAGAAGAAGGTTTCCGTTTCCGTTTCCGTTTCCATATTTCGAAAAAACTAAAAGAAACGGCGTTTCCATCCAACTTAGCCCTAGGCTAGGGGGGGGGACAACTGGCAGGGCAGAGACCACTTTAATCAGCGGTCAGTGTGGGAAAGCATATTCGACCCCCAGGTAGTGTCGCCAGTCCCGGAAAGCGACAGAGCCCGAAACCCACAGACAAGAAAATTCGTGTCCTGTTCGGTGGATTTCGTTCCCCGAGCGTAATCTGCAAAGAAAGTCCTTCTGTCTCCTCGACATTCCCAGAAGAGCTCGCCCGCCCGCAAGAGCAGCAGCCGGTAGCGCAACCGGCATCTCCGAAAGAGCCACTCGCTCAACCGGAACCACCGGAACAGCCACCTGCTTGCCCGGTGACACCGGAGCATCTAGAAAGTCGATCGCAAACGCCGGATCAGCCGCAAACACCGGAACTACCGCAAGGACTATCGACGCCGTCACAAACACAAACCCGGCACGCAAGCCCACCAGCAAACAACCCACGAACACAAGAACGCAGCTTCCAAAACGAAATAGTTCTTCAATGCCGCCATTGTGGCGTAACAACAACTGGACTTGGACTACACAGTCCAAGTCCAGACAGAAACTAGCCCAGCATCTACCTGGCGCGCCTGACGCAGCGAGCTACGAGGGTCCAAAAATACAACTGCCCCTTTTCTTTTTTAGAAACATTTTCTCCTTTCCTCCTTTACTTTGATCACAGGTGTCACGGCAAGTTTTGGCAGCCAACTCAATGCTAAAAAAAAGTGCATGCTAATGCATGTGGTTCATGTACTTAAAAGAACTCAATGCTTAGCAAAATTTGTACATGCCTAGCATATAGGGTGACGACAGCGTTTTACGCGGCGTGCGAGAGGTTGCCACGACTGCTGCCTCTGATGGAGAGCATCCGGGCAAGATACGCCGAGGGCGACCTACCCCTGGGGCCAGTTGGACTGGCGATGAGGAGCATGGAGGAGTGTGGACACGTATGGGGACCCGGGCCCCTGTCTCGCACGCTGAGGAATGGTGCAACATATGACCCGTTAACCTCGGCACCTTCGAAGAGGGGACATGAAGTTAGGGCGGACTTGAGGGCGAAGACGTGGTCCCGACTGGTGGCGAGGCGGCCGGGATTTGAGGGCATACAGAGAGCCGACCTGGAGCGGACGAACTCCTTCTGGAGGATGCGTGAATGTCCCGCGCACACCGCGAGGCTTATACGTGTAGCGTTGGCGGGGGGGGTGAACACGGCTGAGTACACGTCGCGGATGAGGCAGGCCGGAGCTGAGCCGCAGGCGCCCAGCTGCAAGCACTGTGGAAGCGGCGACACCGAGGACGAGAAACACGTATTCTGGGACTGCGGAGCGTACTCGCACATACGGCGACGAGAGGCACATGCCGAGCTGATGGCAGCCAACCGGGCCGACTGGCCCAGATGCACGCTGGAACACGGTGTGGTAGTACCCGAGAATGCCCAATTCTCGAGGCGGCTCCAGGAGATGATGGCTGAAATCCTTGCGGAACGGGCTGGGCTCGAAGCACGTGGCTGGGTGGCCAGGAACCCCACGACCCCCTGGTCGAGAGCGAATGCGATGCCTGCCGAGAAATTTGACCACCCCTTCGCGCGGATTGCCCCGGCATGGACGTGGGAACGGAACAAGACCTGGGGACTACCGACGTTTTATGCGTTGGTAGCGTGGCTGTCGGACATGCAATGGACCGAGAACGGGCAGGCGTCAATGCTGGAGCTTGCGATCGACTTTGAGCTCTTCTCGGGCCTCAGCATGCCGCTGCACGGGAATGCGCCGAAGGGGGTGAGAGAACGGGGAAACGTCCTGCGCTGCATGATGAGCGCGTTGGACAAGCTGGCGGCACAGCAAGGGCTGGGAAGCTGCATGAGAGGAGAGAGGGTGTGCCCGACGACGTCGCTGTCGTTCATGGGCATCACGGGGATATCGGGTATACGGCCCAGGCCACGCTTTCGCGAGGCACACACGGGGACGATACTTGAGGAACAAGTGAAAGGAAGCGATGTAGGGACGCAGTGCCCGACGTACCCTGACTGGACGATCGGGAGAGCGGCGAGGTGGGCCCTGCCTGCCCCACCACAACTGCACCCAGACCCCGTGCATATGCCGGGTGTCGGTATAGAGAAGGCACTCGTCACGTGCGCGACCCATCACAAAGGGAAGTGTGAGGCGTGCAGAGCACTCGTCCGAAGGGACGTTCCCACGGTAGAGATGTGCTGCCGGCACCATCACCACGCGAACGATGGGCAGCCGATCGCGGTGTGCACAGAGCACAGCACGACGAAGTGCGGCGAGTGCAAGACGGCGGCGGCGTGTTGCCGCAGCGGGCATCATGCCTGCCGCACGCATGGCAGAGGAACCTGCCAAGAGTGCAAAAGGCTCCCTACGCTGACGCAGAGGCGACCGGCGGCATGTTGCAGCCGCGGCCACCACCAGTCCAACAAGCCGAACGTCCATCCTGATCCAGGAGGCGCGGGGGATGGCTGAGCACGCCGCCCTCGACGAGCTGGATGCCGTTTACGGCATCATCGACGTGGCAACGACGCTGCTCAGGCGTAGGATCGAAGCGCGGAGCGGCAAGCCGGCGCAGCAACCACCAAGGCTGCTGCTGTTGGTGTTGCTGCTGTTGCTGTTGGTGTTGCTGTTGGTGTTGCTGTTGCTGTTGCTGTTGCCGTTGCTGCTGCTGCTGCTGCTGCTGCTGCTGCTGCGGTCGCTGCTGTTGCTGCTTCGGTTGCTGCTGCTGCTGCTGCTGTTTCGGCTGCTGCTGCTGCTGCTGCTGCTGCGGTCGCTGCTGTTGCTGCTTCGGTTGCTGCTGCTGCTGTTGCTGTCTCGGCTGCTGCTGCTGCTGCTGCTTCGGTTGCTGCTGCTGCTGTTGCTGTTGCTGCTGCCTTGGTGGTTGCTGCGCCGGCTTGCCGCTCCGCGCTTCGATCCTACGCCTGAGCAGCGTCGTTGCCACGTCGATGATGCCGTAAACGGCATCCAGCTCGTCGAGGGCGGCGTGCTCAGCCATCCCCCGCGCCTCCTGGATCAGGATGGACGTTCGGCTTGTTGGACTGGTGGTGGCCGCGGCTGCAACATGCCGCCGGTCGCCTCTGCTCAGCGTAGGGAGCCTTTTGCACTCTTGGCAGGTTCCTCTGCCATGCGTGCGGCAGGCATGATGCCCGCTGCGGCAACACGCCGCCGCCGTCTTGCACTCGCCGCACTTCGTCGTGCTGTGCTCTGTGCACACCGCGATCGGCTGCCCATCGTTCGCGTGGTGATGGTGCCGGCAGCACATCTCTACCGTGGGAACGTCCCTTCGGACGAGTGCTCTGCACGCCTCACACTTCCCTTTGTGATGGGTCGCGCACGTGACGAGTGCCTTCTCTATACCGACACCCGGCATATGCACGGGGTCTGGGTGCAGTTGTGGTGGGGCAGGCAGGGCCCACCTCGCCGCTCTCCCGATCGTCCAGTCAGGGTACGTCGGGCACTGCGTCCCTACATCGCTTCCTTTCACTTGTTCCTCAAGTATCGTCCCCGTGTGTGCCTCGCGAAAGCGTGGCCTGGGCCGTATACCCGATATCCCCGTGATGCCCATGAACGACAGCGACGTCGTCGGGCACACCCTCTCTCCTCTCATGCAGCTTCCCAGCCCTTGCTGTGCCGCCAACTTGTCCAACGCGCTCATCATGCAGCGCAGGACGTTTCCCCGTTCTCTCACCCCCTTCGGCGCATTCCCGTGCAGCGGCATGCTGAGGCCCGAGAAGAGCTCAAAGTCGATCGCAAGCTCCAGCATTGACGCCTGCCCGTTCTCGGTCCATTGCATGTCCGACAGCCACGCTACCAACGCATAAAACGTCGGTAGTCCCCAGGTCTTGTTCCGCTCCCACGTCCATGCCGGGGCAATCCGCGCGAAGGGGTGGTCAAATTTCTCGGCAGGCATCGCATTCGCTCTTGACCAGGGGGTCGTGGCCCCGGTACATGCCTAGCATATAGGGTGACGACAGCGTTTTACGCGGCGTGCGAGAGGTTGCCACGACTGCTGCCTCTGATGGAGAGCATCCGGGCAAGATACGCCGAGGGCGACCTACCCCTGGGGCCAGTTGGACTGGCGATGAGGAGCATGGAGGAGTGTGGACACGTATGGGGACCCGGGCCCCTGTCTCGCACGCTGAGGAATGGTGCAACATATGACCCGTTAACCTCGGCACCTTCGAAGAGGGGACATGAAGTTAGGGCGGACTTGAGGGCGAAGACGTGGTCACGACTGGTGGCGAGGCGGCCGGGATTTGAGGGCATACAGAGAGCCGACCTCGAGCGGACGAACTCCTTCTGGAGGATGCGTGAATGTCCCGCGCACACCGCGAGGCTTATACGTGTAGCGTTGGCGGGGGGGGTGAACACGGCTGAGTACACGTCGCGGATGAGGCAGGCCGGAGCTGAGCCGCAGGCGCCCAGCTGCAAGCACTGTGGAAGCGGCGACACCGAGGACGAGAAACACGTATTCTGGGACTGCGGAGCGTACTCGCACGTACGGCGACGAGAGGCACATGCCGAGCTGATGGCAGCCAACCGGGCCGACTGGCCCAGATGCACGCTGGAACACGGTGTGGTAGTACCCGAGAATGCCCAATTCTCGAGGCGGCTCCAGGAGATGATGGCTGAAATCCTTGCGGAACGGGCTGGGCTCGAAGCACGTGGCTGGGTGGTTTAGGACCATCTCCCTCGCGCGCTTCGGGTTGGATCCACCCCAGATCAGTCCCATCACCGACGTCGTCAGCCGTTTCATCGCCACCTTCGATACCGGCGCGAAAGAGCAGCCTGACAGCGCCGCCGGTAGCACATTCGACTGCACAATCCGGACCCGCTTTTCGTACCGGAACGGCGCATGGCGGAGGCCTTCCGCCAGGGCAGCCGCCTTCTCCACCCTCTCCGAGTCGGACCTTTCCGTCCTATTCTTCGCCGTCGAGACTAGGACCCCGAGGCACTTGACGGATTTGCTAAACCGCAGCAGCGCATCCACGCTGTGGAGTTTGAGAGTCGACTGATGCCTACGTCTCGTCGAGAACGCGACCGTCTTCTGGAGGTTTAGCTCCATCCCGGTGATCAAAATTTTGGAATTTTTGGGAATTTTTTTTTGGGATGGAAAGAGCTATCCCTGGCGATTATGGGCAAGCAATCAGCTCGCGTGGCGACCAAAATCTGGCGTGCAGATGGACAAAAGGTCGGTTTTGGGGCTGTTTCAAAAACCCAAAAAAACGATTTCCGGCGGGAATCGAACCACCCAAACCCCTGTGTGGGTGTGGTAACCTCTGGACTATGGGCTAAAAAAAATTGGCGGAATTTTTTTTTTGTTCACTACCGAGTGAGAATTTTGGACTCATTTTGAGTTCTTCGCAAACCGGGCGAAATAAGCTCTGAGAGAGCAGAAATACCGTCCTGGGACACTGGAAACGAGAAAATGACGATCTCGCACTTTCCGATAAGAATTCCAACTGAGCAGGCGCTAAAAGCGAATTTTGGCCCGAGCAGCGATGCGGGCTGTCGGCATCCAATAAAGGGCACTGCTGGGCTTGTGGCTCCGGCTTCTCCTACGAACACCTATTCACAAAATGCCGGGTCACAGCCAGATACCTCGACCTTCTCCGTTGGCCGAGGCAGAAATGGATCTTGCGGGACATACTGGGTAGGTATCCCCTGACCGCTCTCCTGATTCTGCGCTTCCATCAGCTTTACGTTGGTGGATCCTTCTACAAACTTACTCAGTGATTGGATATTTTACAATGTTCTCAGTGATCGGATTACTGTTAGTTCGCCGCTTGTACTCACGAAACGGATTCTGTTAATGGATTGGTCACAATCTGGTACTGTCTGAATGCTCCTTCTCCCCCTACGTTGTAGACTCAGTTCTGGGCAACACCCCTTGATCTGGCTGACCTAAGTTCTAGTCCCTCAACATGTCCTCCCAGCCTGCGTTCCATCAACTTTTCGTTGGTGGTCCTTCTACATAACACTAAGAGATTGAATTGATGATTGTCGCTGCCACTACAATGTTCGAATCTGATTCGACTGACGATCTTTACCGACAGACAGTTTAGCAGCCTAAGGGTAAGCTAACCTAACAACGCCTATCTGGCGATGGTGGCATGAGTCACGGTCGGAGTTCTACTCCGTGCACAGGAAGAGTCCGTCCTTCTTCTGTCCTAGTTTGACAAAAGGAACAAAAGAACGACTTGCCCGTACAAGCAAATGCAGTTCTCGCCCCCTGCATGTCTTCCGTAGTTGCTTACTCAAAAAAATACTCGAGGGGCTGCCTTGTGCTTACTTCGAAGGAGGCTAGAGGGGGAGAAACAATACAACTACAAAATGGGTCTTTTTTGTTGAACGCTTACGCCCGCCACTAAACCCAGATTCACCTGTGTTTCGTGTGGGCTACAGCACATTTACCTCCTTTGATCTTTGCAACTGGCAGCCTCCTCAAGTATTTCCTACAAAGCAGGTGCTTATACAAAAATACTCGAGGGGCTGCCTTGTGCTTACTTCGAAGGAGGCTAGAGGGGGAGAAACAATACAACTACAAAATGGGTCTTTTTTGTTGAACGCTTACGCATCAGGACCCCCAGGGACCACGCAGTGGCTACACCAAATCTGAAGGCGGAGCAAGGTCCTCCGCTCGAGGCGACCAGACGCCCTCTGGCGTGTCGTCCTCTCTGGCTAGCACCCCGCGGGTGTACGGGTCGGCTCTCTGTTTATCAGTCGGTACCCACTCGGCACTGATGACAAGGCCGGCCGCCCGCGCAGCATCAAAAATCCTCGCCAAAAGGACATTTGCTGCAAAGTTCTTCGAGTGCCCCTTGATGAGACACTGGACAGCCGGAAGGTTGTCAACCATGAGTCTCACGCGCGTATTCGTGTGAAACCTTGCGGTCAGGTTTATGCCCCTCAGCACCGCAAACAACTCCTTCAAAAAGATGTGAGTGTGCCTCAACTTCAAGAACGGGCCCTGCGATATCCGCTCAGGTTCGCCCTCCAGGACTGCGGCCCACCATGATGATGAGGCGTCCGTCCAGAGAGTCACTGATGAGGAGACCGACTTCGAACGACTGACCCAGCGGTTGTCTTCGACGAGGGAGGTGAGGTGCTCCACCTCACGCACGGTCGAGGGCGGAACCGTCCTGGAGATGTCCCAGTCAGCTGGCTCCACCAGGGATGAGGCCAGCCTCTGCAGGAAGGACAATGAACACCGGGCGTAGGCCAGCTGGAAATGCGTCGTGTAGGCAAACCAGACCAAAGCCCCAAACACCCGGTAAAACTCGCGGGGTGACGCCCCTCCGCGTTTAACTCTGGCGAGCTCGGCAGAGCCAAGTAACTTCGCCACCCATGCGTCCGCCATTCTGTATCGAGCGGGGCGGCTCGAATGGGAGAGGTCAAAGTGGAGGCCCAGAAGGTCGAACTCCCTGAGCGGTATTCCAAACTGCTCGTCGTTTTCGTTGAGCTCGCAGTTGACGCTCTTGCAGCGCTGCAAAAAAGAGTCAAACCGCGAAGTTGCTTCGCTCAACGAATCCCCAACGACGACGAAGTTGTCGACCCAGGGCAGACCGTCAGACTCCGGCAGGAGTACTCGAGAGGCCCTCTGCGCTATCGCCGGAGCCCAGCTCCAGCCCATGCACATGGCCACGAGTTGAGCCTTCACGAAATGACCCCGCGGTCCGGCCAAGTGCATGCCAAAAAATGGGCGGATTATCGCGTCCAGCCGGAACTGATAGAAATAGCTCCTGGCGTCTGCGAGAAACACCACCGACGAGGCCAGAACGCGGTCGATGACTTCGTGCACGGAAGGAAGCAGCATCGGAGGCGGACGCGCCATGATCGCATTGAGCTTCCGCCCGTCACATACGAATCGTTGCCCCCCGCTCTTCTTGTCGACTGTGAAGGCAGGGAGGACGACCTTTGACGGGCTCGAAGCGAGCTCCGTCACTCCATACCTAACCAGATCCGGGAGATGACGAAGCATGCGCCTTGACGTCGTCCGCGTGAACCCTCTTTCCGTCAGCGCTTCCTCCGCTCCCGGGAGCAGGGCGGAACGGAAGGACTCCCAAGAGCGAATCACATCCAGCACGCCACGCAGCAAACCCTGGCTGTCCAAAGCTGACAACCTGTCAAGGTTCATGAATGACGCCGAGATGGGCGCGAGGTCCTCTCCTCTTCTGCGTTGCGACGGGGGGGGCGTAGAGTTGTTGACAAGGAGATCGCCTCCGTACGCGACACCAACAAACGGGGTGAACGTAGAGGGCGGTAGCTCCACGTCGGGGATCCTCCCCGGCCCTGGATAAATCGCCGCCAGCGGGTCGGGGACTTTCCTCTTCGGTAGCTTGAACGGGAAGGGGGGTTCGAGGCGGAAGGCTATAGGAGACTCGCTGACGCCTCCGCGGTGTTCCGGACGAGCGGAACCTCCGCTTCCGGAAGGTACCGCATCAGAGCACTCAGCGTCGTGTGACGCGACACGCTCTGAATCACTCGCAGGTCGACCCCGCTTCTCAACAGGTGGAACAGGGCGCCCCGCCGGAGAGAATGGCCGGTGAGGGAGAGGTTGGCGCGCTTCAGCGCGGACACAACCCGCCGAAAAGGGATGTTTGGAAACAGGAGGCGGCCGGGCGGCGTCTGAGACAGCAGCGAGCGAAGCTCCTGGTCCTGAGCTGGTGGAAGAATCACGCCCGTGACCTGACCTAGGCGGAAAGGATCCGACTTCGAGCCCACCCAGTTTACCGCCCAGAAACCGGCACCCTCGGTGATGTGTTCGGCTTTCCTCGTCAGAACGTCGTCCACGCGCGCAGCCCCCTGCCATGCCAAGGCCAACGCAACCCGCACGCTGGGATCCGACTCCAAACGAACAGCATGATGCAGTTCGTCCTTCGTCACCGGGACGGCCTGCTTCGATGGCTTCATCGCGCCCGCCCGTTTCAGAGACCTGACAAAATCCCTGACGAGCTGGCTGTCGACAGGTCGCCCCAAACGCTTCTCGGCCGACTGAACGTTCACGACGTACTGCACCGCGGAAGCTGCGCAGATATCCCCGCGGGCAAGCAGCCGAGTCACAAACAGGACCAGCGCCGTCGGGACGTCGAGGGGATCGTCGGATACCGCTTCCCAGTGGCGCCGGAACTCCAGAAACCGGCGGTACACGGAGTGGATTCCGCGACGCGTGGACAGAGCCAGGGCATCCCCTATGTACGCGTTCGCGGTCCGGACAAGACGTTCCCGCTCGCTGGGGGAGAGCGGGGGTTCCGACAGGAGAGGACGTCCGCGTCGCCCCGCCACAGGAGGTGGGAAACGGTCCAAGGCACCTACTGCCTGGCCCTCCCCTTGGTTGAGGTTGCCCGCTGAGGGTGCTGGGAGTCGGGGTGAGCTTCGCCCGAGTGTTGGGTGCGGGACTTCGGGCTGCGCTTCCTGGACGGCTTGGGGGCGGGCTGTTCCTCGGCTTTCTGCAGGGCCTGAAAGACGTTCCGAAGATACGGAGGGAAACCGGCCTCGTGCTGGTGGCGGTGTTGGAGGCCGGCGGCCAACGACCAGCCGGCCTTCAAGGCCGTCTTCAGGACCATCATGCGGTGGATGGTGTCCCTCCCCAGCTCTACCAGGGCGTCGGGGTCGGAGGAGTCGTCCATCAGACGCATGATGGACGTTGCGTGGCTGAGCAGGTGTCCTGCGTCGTTGGCGATGCTCGGGACGGCGTCGAGTATATCCGCGAAGAAGCCGCGGATGTGGACGAGCGCGAGAGACCTCTCGATGGGAGAGAGGCTCACCCAGAGCTCGGGGTCGAGTAGCTCTGGTCCGGGAGAGAGAAGCGTGTGGGAGCCCTGGACCGACCCGCCTCCCCCCAGCGAAGACGGGTCCTCCGGAAAATCCGGAAGAGGATGGCTGACGTAGGGCTGGCGGGGCTCGGCGTACGGCTGGTGGCAGGATGCGGGTGGCGGGCAGCGAGAGTCCACTGGCAGAGGGCCGCCCACGACGGCCTGCGGCAGGCTGCGAGGATTGTCCGGCAGCAGGATAGCCCGCGGAAGGCGAGAAACGTCAACGAGGGGCGGAGGCGGCGGGAGCGGTCTCGTGAACGCCGGAAGCTGATGCAGTACTGGACAGGGGCATGCGCCCACCGACGTGGGCGAGACGACGGGACGGGAGCCCGCGGGTGCCGCCTCAGGGGCGGGAGAAGGCCGGACGGGTGGCGAGGTGCGCGTTGGGAGGGCCGCCATCACCAACTCGGTGAGGCGGTCGATCTGACGCTGCAGCCGGCCTATGTCCGACGCGTGGTCGTCCCGGCTGCCACCGGCGGAGTTGCATTCCCTCAGATCGTTGTCATCTGGGCTGAGGGGATCGTCGCTCTCGGCGAAGGAGACGCGTCGCGCGGCTGGGGGAGATGGGTCGAACAATGCAGCGGTGGTCGAGTCGTCAGCGGGAGAAACGGTCGCGGGGAGCGGCATGTGCCCCGGCGTCTGCGGCGGGGGCGTGGCCTTCGGAGACGAGCGGAGCAGGTCCGCGAACTCGTCCGCGGTGGCGGACGGAGCCGACGCGACCGCCAGCCACGCGAGGACCCACTGGGCCACGCCTTCGGGGGGCGCCTCCTCGTCCGTGTACCCCAAAGCGCCCAGAAGGCGCCTCAGCCCCGCCTCCGCGGTCCCCTCGACGTCGCGTGCGACCTTGAGCACCGCCGCGAGTCGGCGGTTGTTTGCGGTAAATGAAAGAAGGGACGGGACATCAGTCCCGACCACCCTCTTCACCCAACTCACCGCGCCCGACCTGTCGAGTTGCTTCGGCATTTTTGTTGAACGCTTACGCCCGCCACTAAACCCAGATTCACCTGTGTCTCGTGTGGGCTACAGCACATTTACCTCCTTTGATCTTTGCAACTGGCAGCCTCCTCAAGTATTTCCTACAAAGCAGGTGCTTATACAAAAAAAAAAAAAAAAAAAAAAACCGATGCGGGCCCGACTGAGGCTCCGCGTCCAACAACGCTAGAAGAGATGCAGGCAAACCGCTGGATCGAAATGTGCATTCGTCTTTTTTTCTTATTTGGAACAAACGTGCACACGTCTAATTAGTACGGCACACAAGACTCATATCAAGAGCGTACAGTTCAGTCTGCTGCGCTCCAGTAAGCACCACTCGGAACCCGGCTGTTACAAAAGGCCCTAAAGGGGAGGGTCGGTGCCTACATCATAGTACATGATCTTAAGTGGCGAACGTTATCTCCGCGGAGCCTCGCAACCCCGCCTGGAACACCCATGTGTACACACTGACACGCCGCACGGCTGCTGAACACCACTCGGAACCCGGCTGTAAGGCCCTAAAAGGGAGTCGGTGCCAGCACTTGGTTGTTGTCCTTCCCCACTCGGACTCCTCCCGTCAACGAGTCCCGAACAACCAATATCAGTATCACCCCTCGTCCCTTCCCCAGCTCGCAGCTGGAACAGCACGGTGAGGGCACTCAGCACCACGTTGTTGCAAAGGTTCGTTGCGCATTGAACGCCAACACGGCAACGAGTTCAGCACGAGCAAAAGCACGACGAACAATGCGCAGTGCCGCTCGCAACCACGGAGCAAGTCGTAGCGCAGGCAGAACCCGAGCGACACAGCCGTCCACAGCCCAGACTCCGATCAGGGCCGAACGCACCCACGACGGTCCTCGAGGGCAAGCCACGCTAACGAAACATCTCTTTTTCGTCACAATTTTAACACAAGACAACCAGTATCCCCCCTCGTCCCTTCCCCATGCATGAGAGGCAGTGCTCTGCCTAAACATTAAAATAAGATTTTCCCCAGCTCGCAGCCGGAACAGCTCGGTGAGGGCACTCAGCGCGTCGTTGCAAAGGTTCGTCGCGTATTGAACGCCAACACGGCAACGAGTTCAGCACGAGCAAAAGCACGACGAGCAAAGCGCAGTGCCGCTCGAAACCACGGAGCAAGTCGTAGCGCAGGCAGAACCCGAGCGACAAAGCCGTCAACAGCCCAGGCCAAACACACCCACGACGGTCCTCGAGGGCATGCCAAGCTAACGAAACTCTTTTCGTCACAATTTTATCATCCGCCCCCCCCCCCACTCCCTCCTAACCCCTAACCTGTGGACCTGTCACTCGTGCGCGTGTCTCTTGGCGCAAATAGGCTAGTAACGCCTGACCTGTTCCAGACGCGGCTCTTCTGAGCAGCGGATGGACGGTGCTTGTTTTTCATTCATTCATTCATTCAGCGGGATCCAGGGAGAGGCGACTACCATAGAAAATGGGGTACCCTGAGACGTTTACCCAAAAAAAAAAAAAAAAAAAAGGGAGAGACTGTAAAAACAAAGAACGAAACCGAACACGAAAACAACCAACGCGCCAAGGATGGCGACGGGGAGGCACAAGGAACCACCTCACCTGTTCTCAAGAACTAACCCGAGGCAGGTATCCACCGTACCGATAACCGATAACCGATAACCGATAAGGGATAAGGGGGGCTCCTGGTCTAGTGGTTAGGACGTCGGACTATTATCCCATTTATCCCATTCGTCCACGGTTCGATTCCTCCTCAACCACTATTTCAGGTGTTCAGGGATTGGCTCCTGAATGCAACTCCTAGCCCAGTCTCTGTAAAAAACGGCTGCACAGGTTGACCGTGTGGGTGCCAAAGTGGCCCGAATACGATCCAGGGAGAGGCGACTACCATAGAAAATGGGGTACCCTGAGACGTTTACCCAAAAAAAAAAAAAAAAAAAAAAAAAAAAAAGCAACAACAACAAAACAAAAAAGCAAAAACAATGTGAGACTGTAAAAACAAAGAACGAAACCGAACACGAAAACAAACAACGCGCCAAGGATGGCGACGGGGAGGCACAAGGAACCACCTCACCTGTTCTCAAGAACTAACCCGAGGCAGGTATCCACCGTACCGATAACCGATAACCGATAACCGAAAAATGCCGGGCACCTGATCCAGTGGCAAGACGCCTGCGTACTATCCCAGAGGTCGTAGGATCGATTCCTTGCTGACGAACTTCCAGGCGTCGGGGGATGAGCTCCCCGAAGAAACCGGTAGCTCCGACGGCTCGGCCGACCGCGAGTAACGAGGAACAGTACACCTACCCCCGATAAAACCATGGGGCGCTGATGAAAAAAAAAAAAAAAAAATCCATTCTTGCCCGGGGCCCACTCCAAGACTGCTCGCAGAACAGTCACTTCCGGAGTGTGTCGCCCCCTCGAGCAAGATGAGCCCCGCAAACGGATTTCTGCCACAGTCTGCCAGGTTGCCCCGCCAGGCCCCCCAGACTGGTCCGTTACCATCCTCGTCTTTAGGGAGGATGAGCCGCGCGTTGCCGAAGTGCGTAGGGGAATCCAACTCGCCACTGGAACCCCTACGGGAGGGGGCGTCAGGACTGGCCAAGTCCCGCATGGAGGTTGGCCTCTCCATGTGAGTCCACGGGTGATTCCCGCTCCTTAAACGACTAATCCTGAGTTGAGGTTTTTTAGTGGGTAAATCCCGCCAGAAAAAGCGGCAGTCCCACACTCGCAAGTTTGGTCCGGCTTGTGGTCAGTGCGTAAGGCATTTTTCCCCTCAGTTAGCAAAAAAAAAAAAAAAAGCGCGAAATCGTTGAGAAAAAGCACACACACACCAACACACGCATGGCCGCCCCCGACCCGGGGGGTGGCGGGCCCCCCGCTCCGGCGGGCGGGGCCGGGACGGCTGCTGCCGCCCTCGGAGCGGGAGCAGGGCCGGGTCGCGCGAACCCGGCCGCGACAGGGAGGCCCGAGCGGGCGCCGGACGCCGCTGCGTTCGCCGCGTCGCTCCGGCGAGCCGGACGGACGTTCGCCGACGTGTTGGCCGCTCCGCCCGTTGCCGACGCAGGACCCGCCGCCGCCGATGTACCCGCCGCCGCCGCCGCCGCCGCCGAAGCACCCGCCGCCGCCGCCGCCGCCGCCGCCGCCCCCGCCGCACCCCGCGCGGACCCGGCACCCGTATGCCGGGATTTTAATTTCCGGCGTGCGGGATGCAAACGGAGCTGGTGCAGGTTCGAGCACAGGCTTCTCCCCGTCTGCCCTGCCTTCGTGCAGGGTAGGTGTAGGAACGCCCGGTGCCCGGACCGGCACCAGCGCGCGGGGCAGGTACGTTTTTCCTCGCACCCTCCCAACCCCCCCTATGCGAATCGTTCGTTTCACCCCCCACGCACCACCAATCAACCGACACAGGCACGGAGCATGACTGTCGCGCCGCGGCCTGCACGCTCGAGCCAGGGTGTGCAGGCCACGGCGCGCATGGCTGACGACGAGCTGCCGCCGGGCAGCCTTCGGCCAGCGGTACTGGCCGCACGAGCAGCGGTCCGCAGGGCGCAGGAGGAGGCGGACGCCTTGGAGGAGGATCTCCTGCAGGAGTTCAGGAGCTGGTCCGCCATCCCGGTGGTGGAGCTGTGCCCCCGCTGTGGGGTTTTAAGCGCCACGGCCGGGGAGGCGGCCCAGCACCAGGACTGGCACTGCAGGGACACGGGAATCCGGGGCCGCGACGGGCTAGTCGCGGCCCACGTGGCGGTCGTCAATGAAGGTTACCGCCACATGCAGGACCTGTACCGGCAGGAGCAGGCCGACAGGGAGCGGCTGGAGCAGGCCGAGAGGGAGCAGGCGGGGCCGCAGCCCCTCCAACAGGCGGGGCCGCAGCCCGCCCGGCAGGCGGGGCCGCAGCCCTTCCACCAGGAGGCGCCGCAGCCCCTCCAACAGGCGGGACCGCAACCCGTCCAGCAGGCAGGGCCGCAGCCCTGCCAACGGGGGGGGCCGATGCCCTTCCACCAGGAGAGGCCGCAGCCCCTCCAGCAGGCGGGGCCGCAGCCCTTCCAACAGGCAGGGCCGCAGCCCTTCCTACTGGCGGGGCTGCAGCCCTTCCTGCAAGGGGGACCGCAACCCTTCCAGCAGGCAGGGCCGCAGCCCTACCAGCAGGCAGGGCCGCAGCCTTTCCAGCAGGCGGGGCCGCAGCCCTTCCAACAGACGGGGCCGCAGCCCTTCCAGCAGGCGGGGCCGCAGCCCTTCCAGCAGGCGGGGCCGCAGCCCTTCCAGCAGGCGGGGCCACAGCCCTTCCAACAGGCGGGGCCGCAGCCCTTCCAGCAGGCGGGGCCACAGCCCTTCCAGCAGGCGGGGCCGCAGCTCTTCCAGCAGGCAGGGCCGCAGCCCTTCCAGCAGGCAGGGCCGCTGCCCTACCAGCAGATGGAGCCGCTCCCCTTCCCGCAAGAGGGGCCGCGGTCGGCACAGGAGCAGGAGGAAGGTGACGCCGGGATGCGAGAGGCGGCCGAGCGCGCCACCCCCGCACCCCGTGACCCGGTGGGGCGCCGCCTCTTCGGAGAGGACGGGGTGTTCTCGGGCTCCACGCCTTCGTCACCCCGAGGGGAGGAGCTGGCCCCAGCGCGACGCCACAGGGCGCAGTCGGTGGGCGGGGAGATCTTCGCCACCCCAAGCGACGAGGGCGACCAGGCTGGCCCAGAGGCAGCCGCCCAGGCGGACCCTAACCCCGCCGCCGTAGGGGGAGAGGACGACCAGGCCAGGCCCCCAGGCGCCGCACCAGCCGACCCCGCGGCAGTCGTCCAGGCCGACCCCGCAGCCGCCGCCCAAGATGACCTCGTCGCCGAGGGCGTCGTTGGAGACCCGGGCGCGCCCCCAGCCGCCGTACAGGACGGGGTCGCGGCCGTCGATCAAGGTCTGGTGGCCGAACGCGCGGGGGACGACCAGGCCGGCCCCGGCGCCGCGAGGGGCGAGGTCGAACTCGCAGCCGCCGGCCAGGCGGACCTCCCCTCCGCGAGCGGCACGGCCGGGCAGGCCGTCACGGACTGGCTCCGGGGGCAGCGGGTCGCGCTCGGCATGGTCTCGAGCGACCTGGAGCCCTTCCCGGACTCAGAGTCCGACTCTAGCTCGGAGTCGGACTCGTCGGGACCCCCCCCCACGGAGTCCGATGACGAGCCGGGGCAAGGGGGCGGAGGACCGGGCGGACCGCGATCCGACCGGGGAGGCAGTGGGGGGCCCGACCCCGGGACGGGAGGAACGGGAGCGAGCGGTGCGCTAGCGGGCCAGCCGGCCGGAGCGCCGGCAGGGACTGGAACCGACCAGCCGGACGCCCGGGATGGAAGCTCGGGGGAAGGGGCCCCACGACCCGAGCAGCCGGGGGCGAGCGCGCCGCAAGCGGGCCAACCGGCCGAGGTGCCGGCGGCGGGGGCAGGAACCGACCGGCCGGACCCCCGGGAGGGCGACTCAGGAGAGGGCGCTCCACAACCTGAACAGCCGGCGGTCGGGGCGCCGGCCGTGGAGCCGGAGGTAGCGCAGGGGCCGAGTGCCAAGCGGCCGGCATCGCGCTCGCCGGTCGGCACGCCGGCCGCCGTACGCCGCAGACAACCGGGCGCCTCCGAGGACCCCTGGGAGACCCCCCCATCCGGGCTCACCTGGGGGTACGTGCCGACGGAGGCCAGCTTTCCGTCGGAGGATGCCGGGGAGGTGGGGGCAAACGTTCTACGGCCCGGGCCCTCAGCAGCCAGTCCGGGCCAGCCCGCGCCGATCCCCCAGCCGGCCTCCCCCGAGCTCGCCGGCGGGGAGCCCGACGCCCCCGCACAGGAGCCACACTCGCCGGTTCCGCACCCCTCCGTCGACGGGGCGAACCAGCGCCTCCTGGATGAGGTCTGCGGGTCCGAGCCGGAGAGACCGACCAAGGGCACCAAGCGCCCCGCGTCGCGTTCGCCAGACGGGACGCCGGCGCCCGTGAGGCAGAGGCCAGTCGTCGGCGAAGGGCGGGGGGCAGGGTTCGCCGCGTCAGTGCGGGCTCTCGCCGCGCGGGTCAGGGACAGGGTGGCGCCACCACACGCCCTGCATGCACCCGCCGCCCCCGGCCGGGGGAGGGGCACAGCCATGGGGCGAACCCCCTCGGCCCAGGCTTCGCAGCCCAGCCAGCCGCTGACGCCTGTCCTGTTCCCGGACAGCATCAGGGCAGCGCACCTGGCGGGACCGGCGGGGCACGTGTCGTTGGGCAGGGGTGGGGACGACCCGTGCGACGACGGGGACGTCCCCCGCCACCCGGGCCCACGCTCTCAAGGCCGCCCGGCCCAAGCAGCGGCCAGCGCCACGGACGTCCCCGCGGCAGAGTTCGTCTCCTCCGGGCGAGGAGGGGACGACCTCTGTGTCGACGGGGACATTGAGCCCAACCCCGGACCTCCGGGAGACGCTCCCGCGGCCCCGGCCGGGGCGGGCCCCGCCGGACCGCCGCAGCCGCAGCCGCAGCCGCAGCCACCGATCCCGGCGCAGCCAGTCGGGTCACAAGGCGCGGCGGCCGCCTGCATTTGCCGGAACGCAGCAGGGGCAGGCGAACGAAGGGGCAGGCACTGCAACTGGTGTCCGCGATCCCGGGCCTACCGAGCCCGCGTGGCAGCAGGACAGGATCCGGCACCCAGGCCTCCGCCCCCCCAAGCCCCAGAGGTGGGCGCGGCCCAAGGCAGGGTGTTCCAAGGGGCGGCGCTCCCGTTCACCTTTGCCCAGGTGGCCGCAGCCAATGTGCCCACGCTGAACAGGGTGCCCACGACGGCGAAGCCGCAGGTAGCGGCCCTGTTCGAGACCGTGCTGCGAGCGGCATCAGACGACGCGGGGTGGCTGCGGGTATACGCCTTCGCCCCGCTCGTCCTGGCCGCCACCACGCGGGGGGGCCGAAGGGCAGTGACGGAAGCCCTCCGCCGGCGGGTTCGACTCTGGAGGGACGGCCTGTTCGAGACCCTCTGGTCTGAGGCCCAGGCCATCACGGCTGGGAAGGCACAAGGCCGCGCGCGCCGGCGCGCCTACCCAGTCGAGGACGACCTGGACTACAGGGTCGAGCTCCAGACGGCGGTCAGGTCAGTTGACGACCTGGACGGTCCCACCGTGCGCCAGGTCATCAAGAGGGCGCGCGACAGGTGCTACTCGCGAGCCGTGTCTGCGCTGTCGGCAGCACAGACGGCCCCGTCGGACGAAGCCACCCTGGCACAGCTCAGAGACCTACACCCGGCCGCCGAGGAGTGGCAGGGCGACCCAGCGATGCAGATCCCCAACGTGGCGCGGCCCGCGCCGAGCGCCGTGCGGAGGCTGCTCAAGAAGATGCCGAAGGGCACGGCGGCCGGCCCCTCCGGGCTGTCAGCTCAGCACCTGCTAGACCTGTGGGACAGCTCCGGCTCCTTCAAGGAGGCCGTGGCGGATGCCGTTTGGGCGGTCTCGTCCGGGAGGGTACCGACGGCCGCCAGGCCATACCTCTACGGGGCCAAGCTGGTCCCACTGGTCAAAAGGACGGGCGGGATCAGGCCCATCGCCTGCGGCGAGATTCTGAGGAGGGTAGCCGGCAAGGTCCTCGCGTCCGACCGGGCGGTCAAGGAACTCGGCCAGAACGTCCTCCTGCGAAGCGGGCAGGTCGGAGTAGGCGTGAAGGCCGGCGCGGACGCCGGGGTCCTGGCCGTCCGGAGGGTGGCGGCCTTGTACCGCAGGGAGGGCGGGGCAAGTAAGGGCGTCCTCCAGGTGGACCTGGAGAACGCATTTAACTCCCTGCAGAGGGAGGCGATCATCCGCAGCGCCAGCCGGCATGCCCCCCAGGTCCTGGCCTACACCCAGGCGGCGTACGGCAAGCACTCCATCCTGCAGGTGGGGGACAAGACGCTCACATCTGAGTGCGGGGTGCAGCAGGGGGACCCGTTGGGGCCCCTGCTCTTCAGCCTGGCGATGCACGACGTCGTCTCGCCGCCGCCGCCACCGGCCGAAGCAGCGGCGCCGCCGGCCGGCCCGGCGGACCCACCCGGGCCAGGGGAGGGCGTCGTGCCGCCGCCACCAGTCGGACCTGCAGGCCCAGCAGGCGCGCCGGTCGCGGCGGACGAAGCGGCGCCCCAGGGACAGCCAGCGCGCGAGCTGGCACCAGTTCAAGGGCCACCGGCAGTCCCGGCCCAGGCCGGCCCCCCCCCGGGGGCGGCAGAGCCGCAGGGGATAGCGCACGTCGACCCCGGACCAGCCCAGGTCCTGCCGGCCCCGGAAATCCCGCCGGCGGTCGAGTTGGGGGCCCCAGGAGCCGAGCCCGAGCCGCAGGGCCCGGAGGGACAAGGGCAGCCGGAAGTCGGGGGGCCGGAGGCAGCGCTCGGCCATTCAGCGTTGAGCCAAGCCGACCTCGATCTCCTGACATTCTACCTTGACGATGGAGTGTCAGGCGGAGACCTCGACGCGATCGCGCGCTGGCTGCAGGGATACGAGCGGCGGGCAGCGGCCGTCGGACTGCGCCTGAACCGGGGCAAGTGCAGACTGGCGATCGCGGCGGGGGCGGAGATACCCGACGGCCTGCAAGGCATCGAGACGTGCTCGCTCGACGAGATCGAGCATCTGGGAGTCCCGTGTGGCTCGCCAGAGAAGATCCACGCGTTCGTCGAGCGGGCGGCACAGGGTGCGGAGAGGAAGCTGAGGATGATAGCGTCCCTGCCCGACGCGCACGTGGCGCTCACGCTAACGAAGTTCTGTGCGGGCTTCGTCGGCGTAGTACATCTCATGCGCGCGACGGGGTCCGTCTTCGACTTCGCGGGAGTCGACCGGGCCACCCAGTCCTGTCTCGCGACTATCACCGGGATACAGACCGACGAGGCGGCGTGGACACAAGCGTCCCTCCCGGTCAGGATGGGTGGCCTCGGCCTCCACAGCTGCGCAGACGTGACAGGGATTGCGCACATCGCGGCGGCACTAGATGGGGGGACGCATCTCCCCGCCCTCGTGTCCGAGGCCCTGGGGCCACGCCTCACGTGGCAGCAGGACGACACCGTCCAAGCGTCCCTCGCGGACCCGCGCCTTGCAACGTATGAGTCCGTCCTGGAGAAGATCCAGGACGTCATGCAGGCGCGGACCCAGTACGAGGGGCGAGGACAGAAGGTGTGGTCGTCCGCCTTGGCCACCGAGAAGCGGAAGAACCTCCTCGACCTGCTAACGGAGGAGCTCGCCCGCTCGAGCCAACTGCAGGGAGCGGCCCTGTCCCAGGCGCAAGACCGGATCCGGGCGAGGATCCAAAGCAGCTCCGGCAAGCACGCCTCGGCGTGGCTGTACGGCAACCCGGAAGCGGATACCGGGATGTGGTTGTCCTCGGCCGAACTGGCGGTGGCAGTACGCCTTCGGCTGGGGCTGCCAATTGCGGCCGCGCCAGGGGAGTGCCGCCTCTGCGGGCACGGGGCGACCGACGTCATCGGCTCGCACGCCCAAACGTGTTTCGGCAGCGGCCGCCGGACGCGCCTGCACAACGCGCTTCGGGACATTGTCGCCGACTTCGCACGTCGAGGGCTGCTGGGCCCCTCGATCGAGCGAGCCGTGTTCGCGAACACGCGGCGCAAGCGCCCGGACATCAGCTACGTCCGGGACGGCACCACCGTCCTACTTGACGTCGCAGTCACATACCCCCTACAGCTCTCGCAGCCCCACTACGCGACCAGGGCCGCAGCGGAGCCAGGGGGCGCAGCAGCCGCGTATGCTGTTGCCGTCAAGGAGCGTGTCTACAACAGGATCATCGCAAATGAGCCGGAACCGCGGGAGTGGCGAGCGGTGCCGCTAGTTGTAGACACGTTCGGGGCCTGGTGCCCAGGAGCAATCACGGAGCTGCGGCACATCGCCCGCGCGAACGCCCTCCGTGAAGACCGGACCGCTTCGGCCGCCTGCCAGGACCTCTTCCACCGCTTGAGCTTTTCTATAGCCCAAGGGGTGGCGAGGATCGTAATTGCATCTGGTGGGGCGCGACCGGACGAAGCGAATCCACCCTGATGCAGGGGGAAGAGTCACTGCATCGCGGGTTTTTTTACCTGGTCGGACCTGCACTCAGATGCAGGCCAGCCCAGGTCGCAGTGAGGTGGCGTTCACTGTGTGCTGAAGAAGCATTTCTTTGGACTACCGCTCCGGAAGCAACCGGATACCGGCAGCCCCGCTGTACCAACATGGCAAGTACAGTGTCCCGCGCTCCCAAAAAATTCGCACCCACGCCGCCCCTGAGCGCAACAAGGGACCCCCTACACACGGCGGACGCGCGGCACACGGAGGCGAAGCCGGAAACACCAGTGCCCACTGGGGGGACAAACACGAACAGGGAGGGAGTATCTCTCCAAAGCAAGTCGGGCAGGCCGGCGTACCAACCGTACCGGACCACGCGAGACCCGACGCCGATTCCGCAGCAGCAACACCGTCCGAGCCAAAATCCAGAACGGGACCTCCGCGCGACAACTGGAGCTTCGTCACCCCGGGAGGCGCTCCAGGGGAGACGCCCAGGCAGCCCATCCCGGGGACCGTTTGACAAAGAAGGGAAGGCGAAGCCCGCGGAAGGGAGCCTACCAGCGGACCGGCGAGAAGACGAGGCACCCGAGCGGCCGTTGGGATACTGGGCCACCCGCGTACAGCGCCGGAACGCGGAACTTGCGGAATCGACGGCCGCAAGTGACTCCCTACAATCAGAAGGGACCTCACAGGACCTGATGGTCCCCCACGTGTACCGGCCGTACTCCACCAACCGTGCATCGACACCAAATCCAAAACGGAGCTCATCCCCCCACCCGCGCAACGAAACGGGGACAGACCTCGCGCAAGGCAGAACACCCGGGGGCCCCCGCGACTCCCCACTCCGAAGATCTGAAGGTCGGGCAAACTCCTCTCGTCCCTTTCGACCCAGCAGCTCGAATGACGAGGGCCCAGCCGCAGCAACCCAGCCGCAGCAGTAGCGGGGTGAGCAACGAAACGGTGTTGACGGCTGTAGAGACATGCTGCGAATTGGCAGCGTGCGGGGGAGGTCCACAAGTGCCGTTGCTTCCAGCCCGCATAGCGCCCCTCTTGCGACGAACAAACGAACCAAGCGGGAGACCGCGGGCAAGCGGCAACACCAACGGGAGACGGGCGATCGCACGATCCCGCGCCGTTGCAAGAAGCGTGGCAGCGGCGACGGGCCGCGGTAGGTTAGAAACAGACGCGTCCATAAAAGTCGCGTCCAGCAACTGCAGATCGTGGGGGGCGAGACAAGGCCCCAAATCGCTGGAAGACGTGACGCGGGGCATAGCCGCCGAAGACCCCGATGTAGTCCTATTGCAGGAGACGTGGTTAGTCGCAACGAAGCCCACACCATTTGTCCCCGGCTACGTCACGTACCGACGAGACCGCCCGGGACATAAAAAGGGAGGGGGCTTGTTGATATTGGTGAAGTCCTCCATCTGCTCTCGGCAGATCGAGGAGCTCGACTTCGGAGCGGACGGAATGATGGAATGTCTTGGTGTCGAACTCGACCGGGTGAACCTGCCGAAGCTTAAACTATACAACGTGTACAGACCACCGGAAGAAGGTGCATCGCTAAACATGGGGCCTCTTGTAGGGGACGAACATGTGGTGATCAGTGGGGATCTGAACACAAGGCACCCGTCATGGTGCCCATCCGGCAAGTCAAACGCTGCCGGAGCGACTCTACACGAATGGTTGACCCTGAGACAGACGACGGTCTGGAACGACCCAGGAACACCGACCCGGGACGAGTCCAAAACGTCGCCAGACGTCACGATCTCGGCCGCACACCCGCACGCTGTATGCAACTGGCGGACGATCGAGTCTTGGGGGTCGGACCACCGCACTCTCATCTTCGAAGTGCCCCGCGGATACGAGCACAAGAGGGAACAGGTCCGACCGCGCTACGCCTGGAGCCGTGCCGACTGGAAGGAGATGTCCAAATACCTCGAAAAAGACAACACCTGGCCCCAGACCGAGTACGAACAATACAAGGAAAGCCCGCAGCGCCTCGCCGACGCCATATCTAACCGGATGAAAGGGGCCATCAGTCGGTACGTCCCGAAGGCGTCGGGCAACAAACCACCGAAGCCGTGGTGGACAAAAACGCTGACTCCTCTCTCACGCCGGAAAGACATTGCATTCAAACGGATGCAAAAGGAAGACAACGAAGAAACGGGGAAGGCGTACACGGAGGCGAAACAGGCGTTCACGAAAGCCGCGACAGAGGCGAAGGCGGACTACTGGGACCGACTGGTCAGCACGATCGACCACAGGACGGATCTAGGCCTCATGTTCCGGCTAGTGCGGCAGCTGGATGGGAAGAAATCGAAACACACGCTCCCCCCATTGAAGCATGAGGGAGTCGCCATCACGGACTCGAAAGAGAAGGCGAACGTTCTCGTGAGACACCTTGCGACCGTCTGCAAGAAATCGGGACGCAGCGTGACAGGCCCGGACTTGACCCAGGGAGCGAATAGGTCCGCGGAAACCACCGATGGCGCACAGCTGGGCGCGCAGTCCGAAGCCGATACGCCGATCACCTTGCAGGAGGTGAACAGAGCCATCGAGAAGCTGAAGAAAAAGACGAGCCTGGACCCGGAGGGGCTGTGCCACATGGCCTACAAACACCTGGGCGAAGGGATGCGGCTCCGCGTACTAGACCTATGCAACGCATCTTGGAACAACGCAAGTGTTCCCTCCCAATGGCGACAGGCACACGTGACACCGCTCCCGAAGCCGGGCAAAGACCGCTCGGAGCCATCGGGCTACCGGCCGATTTCGCTCACGAGCATTGCATCGAAGATAATGGAGACCATTATCAAGGACCGCCTCACATTCCTCATCGAAGGAGACTCCTCGGTCCGCGCGTTCACGCCGAACCAGGGGGGCTTCCGGATAGGGAGAGGCACGGAGGAGCAGCTGTACACCGTAACGGCGGCAATCGACCGGAACCGAAGGAAAGGCCGGTACACGTGCCTACTCGTCTTCGACCTGGCGCGCGCTTTCGACACAGTCGACCACGCGCGCCTGAAGAAACGAATGGTAGAGCGGGGCCTCCCGCTGAAGCTCATTCGATGGGTGGAGTCCTTCCTCAAGGGCAGAAACGCGATCTTCCGAGTGGACGGTGAGTACGGCGCCTCGGCGGAACTTGAGGGCGGTGTTCCGCAAGGGTCTGTACTAGGACCAATACTGTTCCTGCTGTACATCGACGACCTCGGGGACGACCTGGCGAAGCTGAAGGACTCAACGGCCTCGCTCTTCGCCGACGACGTAGGCGTAGTAGCGACGGGCAAAACGATGGCGGAGATGGCGAAGAACGTGCGTCTGATAATACAGGCGATGGAAAAGTGGTCGGACGAGGCGCTGATGCAGCTATCGCACGCAAAGACGGAGGCGATACTGTTCAAGCGCCCCGGAAACCCTGACGCGTCGCCGCCGACGATAGAGTTCCCGGCAACCCGAGCGAACGTGGCGATCCGCGCGGACGCGTACAAAAGGAGAACGAGGAAGCACGGTCGCACGGCTCGTCGGCTGTTTGCACCACAGAGCCAACACCACGAAAAGCGAGTGACCGGACTGAACGGAAAGGCGGCTCGCACCCTGCAAGAGAGAACAATTGCGGAGGAGAGCATCGGAGAGGGCTCCGACCGGCTGACGATCTCCCTGGTGAGGGAACTCGAATGGAAGAAGACCGTCACCCTACTGGGTCTAACCTTCGACGAGGAACTGACATTCGACCAGCATGTCAGCCGAGTGACGGCGGGCGCGGCCAAACACGCGTGCGTTCTCAGGCTTGTATCCGGTGCGGCATGGGGTCATCGAACGAAGACGCTCCGCTCGCTATACTACACCTACGTACTCCCGAAGATGACGTACGCCCTGTCGGTATACGGCGCCTTTGCCAGACCGACGACCATGGCGAAGCTGGAGAGCCAGCACAAGGCCGGGCTTTGCGCCGTCACGGGATGCAGGCGCTCGGCATCCGTGGAGGCCGTTTCGATTGAGTCGCGGGTGCAGCCAATCTCGGTCTATGCCGATCTTCGACTCGCAACACTGTGCGAGAAGCTGGCGACCTACCCGCAGTGGCGTGACACCCTGGTCCCCACAAACAAGCACGACACGATCGCCGTCAAATACGGACTCCTGAAGAGGCGCGCGCGGACGGAAGACGTCGACAGGCAGACCCGCAAGGCGAACCCGTTCGCGCCGTGGGAGCCACGGTGCCCCAAAGTGCACATCTCGGCAACACTGAGGAAGAAGTCGGAAGACGTGGAGGCGAACAGAAGGGTAGTGGAACGTGTGTTAGCCGCCCTGCCGACGCCGCTCTTGGTAACCTGGACCGACGGCTCTGTTGTTGAGGAAACCACAATGGAACCGGCGCTAACAGTCCTCAACGGCACAACGGAACCGACACCCACGGAGACGAAATGGGGAGGAGCCGGGTTTGCCATCGAATCCGGAGAGAATTGGTCGATACGGAGAAGCGCGCAAGACGATCTTCCCTGGTGGGCGACCAACAGCGGTCCGGCCGGCAAGTGGGCGACAAGCTACCGGGCGGAACAGGTGGCGATGCAGAGAGCCCTGCGCGTCCTCGTGGGCAGTCTGAGCAGGAGGAACGACAAAACCCTGTGGATACTGACTGACTCGAGCTCGCTCCTCCAGGACCTCGACCATGGACCACATCGCCAAGTCGACCCAGCCAACATCGAGATCTGGCAGCTGCTGGGCAAGCTCGCCGATCGTGGGTACACCATCCACCTCCAGTTCGTCTACAGCCACTGTGGACTGGCCGGGAACGACGAAGCGGATACCCGGGCGAAGACCGGCGCCAGCTCGCCAGGAGAAAGGGGACCCCGTCCCCCGCTCACGCGATCGACGGCGGCGGCCAGGCACAAGAGCTATGTGCAGAAGAGGTGGTCGGCAGGCGTGCTGAAGGCCCACCCGGAGTTGGGCTCCCACTACGACGGGAAACTCGCACACGCGCAGATCGTCAACGGGAGGAAACTCCCGAAAATCGATCACCTCACGCGACGGGCCGAGCGTGAGATCAGGCAGATCCGCACGGGCCAGCACCGCCTCCTTCGCAATTGGTGCCGGGAGGACTACGACGCGTTAGCGAAGTCCGAACGGAGCTCGAATCGTCCCTGCCCGCATTGCGGAGAGGTAGCCGAGTGCCCGGTCTCGCACCTTTTCTTGGACTGCGGCCATGAGGGGACGCAAGGGAAGCGTGACCTGATGTGGGAAGTGGCCTCCCCGTTACGGCGGGAGGGTGGCCAACCGGTGTGGATACCGAGACACGAACAGCTGTGGAGATTGCTGTTCGAACACCCGGAGACGGCACTCGAGTACCTGCAAGGGACCGGACTGCTGGAGGAGTACCGGATACTCGTGCCGACCACACCCGACGAACAGCCCACCGAATCCCGCCCATCCGCCACGAGAACCGCGACACAAACACGCGAACTCGAGGCCAGCGGATTTGCACGCCCGTAATCGGACTCGGCCCCGACTCAACCACCGCATACCGGGCCCCGCCTCGTCCGTCGGAGGGACAACCCCCCCGGCCCACGAGAGCGCGTCCGAGGAACAGTCACGACCGTGACCGCGAGACGGCCGACCCCCGACGTCGAAGCAACCTCGAAGAGCGACGAAACGAAGGCAAAGCGAAGCGAAGTACAAATGGAGAACGAGAGTAGGAAGCTAGAGAATTCTACTCCGGCACCTTGCACTTGACACTTTGAACCAAGAAAGTAGAAAGAGGAGCAGAGGCATTACTAGCGAAAAGCGAATTGATTTGCCCAGTACGTATAGGTGCCTCAAGCATCGCAAGCAAAACTGAGGTCCGATGCTCACCCGAGAAGGTACGGCTCGGAGGAGACAGCATTGAAACATGAAAAGCTGCGCGCCCTGACCACGCCCTCGGACTTGGAGTAGGACCTCAAACTTTTACGTGAACCGAAAACCGTTAACAGAAAGAGAACCAATTTACGTAAACCGAAAACCATTACCAGAAAGCGAACCCAATAACGAGAACCAAGAACCGTGGCCAGAAGGAAAAACAATTTACGTGAAACAAAAAACCGATAAACGAACAAGTAGTAGTCATCACTCCATCACAAACAACACAACGGAGTAAATGGTGGCACAAAGAACCACTGTACGCTTGCCCGTTAGAGACCGTCTTGCCTCGTCTTGCCCGGGCTTCGTTCCGCCCTACAGAACAGAACAGAACAGAACAGAAAAAAAATTTCGGCAACATAGCCTAACGGTTACCGCACCCTCCTGGGCCCCTGAAGGCCATGGTTCGATTCCCCCGGTCCGATTTTTTTTTTTTTGCGATTTTTCGGTGTGAAAAGCAGCCGTCTGGAAATTATTTTCGAGGTCTTTTTGGGAAATCTTTTGGTTTTCGAGTAGTTCTGGGATGTGCGATTATGGGCAAGCTGCCAGCTAGCCCAGCGATCAAAATCTGACCCCCTCCTGGATGCAGAGAGAAAAAAAACCGATCTCCAGGACCCCATTCTTTCGGGTGCCGACCTCCATTTCCGGGGGGGGGGTCGGTCAAAATTTTTATCCGACTAAATATTCGGAAAGCCCTGTCCTCAACGGATTCAAACGTGTCCTCAAAATCTCGAAACCGACCATTTTCGGACCTGCAGATGGAAATTTTCGGCAGAAATCCGAAAAAAGCCGAAATCTGTGACACTTTTTCGTGGAATGGGTGATAATTAGCTTGGCCCTGACCCGGAGGCCCAGATCTTATTTACAACACTACCCTCCATGCCAAACAGGTGCCTGTGACAAGATACTCATCCAGGATGTCACGATCGGAAGCCGAAACTGCTCGAACTTCATTTGCATCAAGACCGGGTATATGTATCCGAACGAACTCGTCATCTTCGGTGCACACTTCGACTCCAGCAGCGATAAGGACGGGGGCAATTCGTCTGCTTTCGCCCCCGGTGCCATCGACAACGCAAGCGGAACCGCGGCCGTGATGCTCGTGGCAAAAGTGTTCGCCGACCAAAAGTTCGCCCGGACGGTTCAATTCGTGTTCATGACAGGCGAAGTGCAGGGGCTCTACGGGTCCACCGCCTACGCAGACTGGCTCGCATCGCTGCATGATTGGCATGTGAAAGCAGTCCTCATCCTGGACTCGGTCGCGTACACGGAACACCCGTATTTCGGTGTTGGATTCTCTAGCAACTCAAATCTAGCAAGTACGGACTTGGTGTGGGGCGGAATGCAAGCCGTCGAAGATATTCAGAGATATTTCAACGAAGACTTTTCGTTTGGCACCAATTTAGGCGCCTACGGAACTGACGACGTCCCCTTCCAACGTGTGGGCTTTCCGGCCATCATGTTGTCAAATCGCTTGTTCAAAAACTATCCTGGTATGCCAACTTCCCAAGTTTAGTAGGTGCCCCCAAAAACCGAAGTAACGAAGTACGCAAGAACTCCACACAAACTACGCAGAAACTACGCAGGGATTCAACACACATTATCAACAAAATTAAGTGCGCTCGGCTAAGGCCGGCGCGTGGCGAGACTGGAGGCAGCAGTTAAAGTTCGGGGAACAGTAAAGTTCGGGCGAAGCTAAGTTCGGGCAATGCTGGTGAAGCTAAGTTCGAGTGATGCTAAGTTCGGGCGTTGCTAAGCGCTCAGGCTGCGCTGGTACTAAAAAACAGTGGGACAACCTCTAATAGCTTGTTTTCGAGGGAGTTTCTGCTCTTCGTATTGTCTGACGAGAACTGCCTAGAAGAGCTTCTGCTCTTCGTATTGTCTGACGAGAACTGCTTAGGAAAAAGGGAGAAGTACGGCAAGTCCGCAGGGTTGCCCTCACTCCTGACCCATCGTACAGAAACAGCGCAGTTCAAGGAACGCACGCGTTCCAGTCCTTTAACTACCGCCTCGTTCAAGACGGCACTTTTTAAACAGGACCCCTTACGGGCCACTCCTTTCACAGTGGTATTATCAACCACAATGTCCACTCTCCCACCTCTAATCGAGGGCGGCAGAGCCAAGACAACTAACTTGAAGGCAATAGCCTCCAGCTCGTTTATGTGCAACGAGCTCTCTGCAGAGTTCCATGACCCACCCAACACGGTCACTTCCATTGTGCGCGAGTCAACAAGGACACCCCCCCAGCCTTTCTTACTCGCGTCCACGAAGGCCGTGATACGTGGGGACTGTTCGAGAGTGGGAACGGCCCTCGGCTTCAGCACCGAGTCAATCCACTCTTGGAGCGACAAACGAACACACGGAGAAACTTCAACTCTATCAGAGGGCAGCCGAGCCCCTCGGTTCAACGAGTTGGTTATGCGTCGAAAGAACTTCAACGCAAACCAAAACGAGCCCGGAAAAATGCCGGCGACCGCAGAGGCATGCAATAAACGGCCGCCGAGAGTCTCGAGCTCGCACGCCAGCACGGTGGGCGACGACTTCAGCGTGTAGCGCGCCTCCATCAGCTTTCTTCGCAACTTCCGTGAGACAGCCACACGATGAGCAACGTGGTCCCAATCGACCCCGATGAACTCATACCGTGTGGCGGCAGTCTGCGAATCGGACGGCTTCCACGTCAGGCCGCACTCCTCCGCGGTCAGGTCCAGCCTCCGAGTCGCGAGCCGCACAGCCGGCTTCTTGCCCGCATACCGGATGTTGTCGATCCAAATGTCGACGATGACATCCCGTTCCGCAAACTCCGGACGCACGAAGTCCTCATGTCCGCCGGCCACCGCTGCCAAGGTGTGCATTAACTCCGGTGCACACGAGTGTCCCATGGGAAGCCGCAGAAGTTCCCACCAACCACCATCGGAGTCAGCGAACCTGAAGAGATGACGCGACTCCGGCGGGATCTCAATGGCGTAAAAACCCGTCTTGAAATCCCGGGTTGAGCCACACTCCTCGCGGCTCGCCCCGAGGTAGCCGGAAACGTGTCCGAGGGGCACAGATGCTTCGTAACCCGCCTCTTGAGCGGCTCGGTTACCGTCCACCGTCCACAAGATGAAGCGCTGACGCAGCGCCCCTTCCTTCTCCTCCAGCACTGTGAAAGGGACTGAAGCGAACGGACCGGGACCGGTTGAACTGCGGGCAATCCCGTTTTCCGCGAGCAAAGATGCATGGTCGGGACGAAGGGTCGAGGGGGACCCGATTGCCGTCTCCGTCTCGACACGGGGAAAGAACGTTGAACGCCACGTATCGTCAAAACGTCGGAGGGTTGCCTCGTTCATCCGCGCACGAAGCTTCGCGACAGACATCGGCTTGATCGGCGCGACATGCAATGGCGAAGCGCGCTCCTCCTTGCTTCGCGGCAGCCGCGTCGAACCGCCTCGTCGGGTGACGGAGTGGAATTGACCACTGCGGAGGTATCCCGTCACAAGTGCTTCGTCACCTTGCCGGTCTCGAGTGCCCTGGCAAGGTCCACGTCGCCCCCGGCGTACCGGAGTGTGGTCCTCGACAGCGTTCCGGGTCCGCCCTCCTCCTCGTGCTTCGTCAGCCGGTCGATGAGGTGCGGCGACAGCTTGCCGCTGGTCAGCAACGGCAAGAGGTGCTTCACCGCTCCGCGTTTGATGGAGTGCGCGGTGTACCCCTGCATCTGCGTCGACTGGCCCCACAGAGCGTCCAGTGCCGACGTTGTCAACGCCGACAGCGGAGCGAAGGGTGCACACTTCGCGTACAGAACGGCGATTTCCGCCGTCAACGGTCCCTGGATGACCGCAAACCGCGACGCCTTGAACGGATCCTGCGTCCGCCCCTTCGGCGTCTGGAACCAGTCCACGATGACCTCCTTCTGCGTCACCAGGAGGAACTGCACTGACGAAAGATTCGCCGCCTCCGCCCAACGCGAAGCCGTCTTCCACGCGACCAGAACCGCCAGACGAACGGACGACTGCTGCTGCCTGGCCCAAGACACAAGCTTCCGCCTCTCGATTGGCGTCGCCTGGTTCTCCGGGATAGCCGCCCCACCCCCGCGCAAGGCCTTGGCCAAGACCCGCAGGGGGTGGTTCTCGAACCCCATTGCCCCAAACGAGGCCGACAGGGCCTTGGTGTAGGCAAGCTGTCCCTGGGGCCGGACACCCGTTGCCGCCACGAACAGGCATGCCGAGTCCGCGTTCATCCCAAGTCCACGTTCTGTCGTCCATGCCTGCAGCCGCCGCCACAGGCTTCGACGCTCCTGCGTGGTCGACCGGGCCCACATGTCCGCCACGACCGCCGACATCTTCGTACGAGCCATCTCCACGGTACTCGCACCCTCCTGTGTCCGACCGGTACGGCTCGTGCCTCCAGACGAAATGAGGCGGTAGACTGCCATGCCTATCTCCGATGTCGGCATCCCTTCGGTTCCCGGCAACGGCGGCGCACAGGTTGGTCGCAGTGACGATGAGGTCGTTGACGGCCGTGAGGAGCTGCAAGCTCGAACCCACATCATTGGCCGGGTCGGTGTTGGTGGCAGCATCGACGCCTCGGTTGTGCGTGCCAACGGGGGATGAAGATATACTTGGTGTGTAGGCATGGGAATCGGCGGGGAGACGAACTTTTGAACGGGTGGGGAGTGCGTCGGAAAGACATTCGACGGAGGGAGGAACTTCATTCGCACGGGAGGTGAGTGGGTCGACGCGACGGTGGAACGAGGGAGGAACTTCATCCGCGCGAGCTGTTGTTGCATTGGAACTGGCTGTTGAAGCCTGGGCCGGGTGGGTGCCAGTCATTTCCCGCCGGCCTTTCCGTTTCCCGGCTGCCTCGGCCTGAAGGCCGGCTTCTTCGTCGGACCCCTCTCCTTCTTGCCGCGCAGAACCGCGGCGGCCTTGTCCAACGGGTCCTCAGCCTGAGACCCGATTTGTCGGAGGAGGTCCCGACGGCTCATCCCCTCCTCCACGTACAGCTTCTGAAGCCGGAGTTGTTTCAGAAGCTCATTTCCCAGCCTCAGCTGGTCGGGGCTGCGCGTCCATCCCTCGGTGGCCGACATGGCCAACATCCAGCATCGGAGCATGCCGAACGTGCTGTCGAGCTGCTCGCCACCCGGAAGGTGAGCCCTCCCACACACGTAAGCCGATTCGACGTCCCGGATCAAACCCCACGGGTCCAGGAGCAGGGGCTCCCGCCACTCTCGGACGTCCTTGGCGTCCTTCGCGAACACCCTGGGGGCAACGTCTTCTTCCTCTTCCTGCCGCCCGTCAGACTCCATTGGCTGCGGCGCTGGCTGCGCGGTCGCTGACACTGACGCTACCGCGGGCGACGGCTGGTGCGAAATGCCCATCAGCTGCGTCTGCATCTGCTGCAGCACCTGCATCATGTGCGCTTGTTGCTGTTGTTGCGCCCGCATTTCCCGCTGCTGCGCCTGCATCTGCTCCTGCTGCTGCATGACCATCCGCTGCAGCTGGTCCTGCATCGATGCGCCCGCGGATGCCGTCACCGGAGGCGACGCAGACGGGACCGCTGCAGAGGGAACAGACGCAGAAGAAACCGGCTGCCCCGCTCCGCTACCCTCGACCGGGGCCTGGATAAGACTCGCCAGTGAAGGCGGGGGTACATCAAATTTTCCGACAATCTTCTTAACAGCTAGTGACACGCGAGCTTCGTCCTCCTCATACACGAGCATTAGGATCGCCAAGACCCGCTGCAGATCCAAACCCGCCACCTCAAGTATCGTGGCGCCGATCGCCTCGGCGAGTACCGCGCGGGCCCTGTCTGTGACGGCCTCTTCGCATGTGCCGAATAACGTGGAGCAGAAAGACTCCATTTCACGCACGCGGAACTTCCTTTTGGAAGGTGGCTCATAGGCAAAGGATCGAGTCCAGGCCTCGCGGAGCACAGAAGGGAACCTGTAGTCCCACCTGTCGGCATTCGGCAGCGGCGAAGACATGGAAAAACTTGAATTTCTCTTTGAACCAACCACACCCTGAAGGCTGTGTTAAGTTCTCTGATCGACTTTTCGTGGTGCATCAACTCCCTCAGTGAAACTGTGATGGGACAACCTCTAAAAGCTTGCTTTCGAGGTGGGACAACCTCTAAAAGTTTGTTTTCGAGGTGGGACAACCTCTAGAAGCTTGCTTTCGAGGAGGGACAACCTCTAAAAGCTTGTTTTCGAGGTGGGACAACCTCTAAAAGCTTGTTTTCGAGGTGGGACAACCTCTAAAAGCTTGTTTTCGAGGTGGACAACCTCTAAAAGCTTGTTTTCGAGGTGGGACAACCTCTAAAAGCTTGTTTTCGAGGTGGGACAACCTCTAAAAGCTTGTTTTCGAGGTGGGACAACCTCTAAAAGTTTGTTTTCGAGGTGGGACAACCTCTTAAAGCTTGCTTTCGAGGTGGGACAACCTCTAAAAGTTTGTTTTTGAAGTGGGACAACCTCTAAAAGCTTGCTTTCGAGGTGGGAAAGCTTGTTTTCGAGGTGGGACAACCTCTAAAAGCTTGTTTTCGAGGTGGGACAACCTCTAAAAGTTTGTTTTCGAGGTGGGACAACCTCTAAAAGCTTGTTTTCGAGGTGGGACAATTGCAGTTTACGATGGGAATAGTCGCCAGCAATGGAGGCCCAATACGCACACACTGGTACTTGTGGGTGGCCTGGGTGGGTGAAGTCTACTCAACATTCTCATGTCAATGTTCTCGAAGACGACGTCGAATGGGTTCTTGAAGTTTCGCGTACCTGCTGAAATTAAAGACCGGTTTGAGGAAGTTGTTGGTGCCGCACTCCCTAGGCGTGGTCTGCGAACGACGGAACTTGAGGCCTGGGCCCAATTCTTTTTTGTTGGTCCTCCTGTTGCTGCAGGGGAGGAATTGTCTTTCGCTAGGAAGGTAATTTGCGATGTGCTCGAGTACGAGACTGCCGACCCAGCCGTCCGCGCCATTGAGGAGTGGGAAGCCTGGAAGGTGGCGGCACTGCTGCAGGAAACTGCGCAGGTGGCACCGAGTCTCTTCAGACGGGTGATGAAGGCCCACGGCGTGTGGAAGGAGGGCGCACCTGAGATGCGCGTTCCCCCCAGGGCCGATAGCAGTGTCTACGTACCTCAACCTGCAGTGGATGTACCGCAACCTGCACTGGAGCCGTCCACGCCGTCCGTTGTCCAGGAGCCGGTGCGCGCCGAACCTGAAGTAGCTCAGCTTCGCGAGGAAGTGGTCGCGCTCCGGCAAATGGTGGAGAAGGTAGTAGGCGTTCTCGGGTCCGGGCCCAAGGCTGAGCTCGCACCACCGGCGGTGGTATCGTCTTTTGTTGCTGAGGCGACGGAGGTGACCCGCTGGAGGGAGCAGATGGACACAGATCACGTTGGTCTACTCCGGGACCTTGAGTTGGCGTACGTGGCTGGTAAGAGGCATCTTCCGGGTGGCGATCTTCTCTCTGATCTGTTTGTAAGGTTGAAATGCTGGGTCGTCACAGCTGCCTCAACCACGGGTTGGGACATGCTACCGGAGCAAGTTAAGCTCGGCAATGACCTGTTGCTCGACCTCCGGATGCAACGGGCCTTCGTGGAGGAGGGTATTAGCCGAAAAGCTATCGTTCGCGGCCTTCAGGAGAAGAGCGAAGACCCAGTCGAGCAGGTTTTGGCCAAGCTGCGAGCGCAGCGCGAACGTGTCGGGGGACCCCCGCAGCGCCGTGCCTACAAGAAGCCGCAGGTGCAGGGAAACGCCGGGGCCGGAGGGAGGAAATGACTGGCTGCCCTCCGGCCACTAAACGTGCCAGTAACAAAGATTCCCCCTCCTCTCGCCATACCAAGGACGTATCGACCTCTCCGATCCTCGACCAGCCCGCGGACGAACTTCCCCGTGGCTGCACGCCTTACAACCAAACCTCCCTACGCAGCCTCCCAAACACGCGTCATGACAATGCGATCAGCAACGCCATCTCCGCAATCCATCACGCCCTCCAATGCATCTCCGACTTCTATGCCAGTTCCATCGACAGAGTTCGGGAAGGCGGTGCTCGGCATTCTGACGAGCGGCAGGTCTGGGCGCACAACCCGTACGGGGGAAGTGGGGGTGACGCGGCCGGTTGCGACCCAGCGCTTGGAGGCACTGGTTCGGGTAATGTGGGCGGAGTCCACCCTGCAGGAGCGTCGGGCCTTATGGCGCCGGTTCCAGGTGTGGGTTTCACAGCAGCGACTTCCCCTGACCCCCGATGCGGCATGCCTTTTCATTGCAGCGACTGGGGTGCAGCCGCAGGGCCTTTTGACGTATGCGAAGGCAATGTCAGCCACGTTTGGGGCCCTGGGCTTGGACAACGCGCCGCTCCGGTCTTTGGCTTCGGCGTTGCGGAACGCTGGGGCGGCGGTGCCGCTGAGGCAGGCGAAACCGATGGAGAAGGATACCCTTTTGAAATGGGCCCGACAACAACAACCAGATGTGATGCTCGCGGCGTTGTTGGCGTGGAAGACGGCCTCCCGTTGGGCGGAGGTGGCGGCTTTGGCAGCGTCTCAGTTCCTCTTGATTTCTCCAGCGGAGATCATCGTGGACTGGATGCAGACGCCGAAGGGACGACGGGCGGACCCTTTCAAAGCATCACGGTTCACTGTCGTGAAGGGTCCGCTTACGGCGGAGATTGCGACGCTGCTCCAATCGTTAATTCCGTTCAACAACCTCACAACGATCTCGACGACAAAACTCGACGAATTGTGGGGGCGATCGAACCTGATGCGCGGTTACACGGCGCACTCGGTGAAAAGAGGCGCGATGACACGTATTTTCCAGTTGATGGGAAGAGGGGTTCCGATACCCCCGCATTTGGTCGAACGCCTTGCAAAACACAAGGAGCAGGGCGGCCCGGGAGCACTGTCAGGCGTGACGGTGCGATACGGCGCAGACCCCGTTGCGATGGCCCGGGCGCTAGAGACGGGGAAGGTGACGATATATCTTTGAACCACTTCCTGCGCTCAGATCTGTTCGCGAAGCTTGTCGGAAGGCATACGATTACTCGACGCGGGCGTTCGACGCGCCTTCCGCGGACAGAGAAAGAGCACGCGGCGCCATTGCATGTCACGTCAGTGAAGACGATGGATGTCGACGGTTTGCGAAGCAGGATGCGACCTGAAGTGCGAGAGAGGTTCGACGAGACGTGGCTGACCGCGTTCCGACCGGATCTCGGTAACGTGTTGCCATCAGTGGGTGCGCCGTCGCGGCTGCAGCCTGCGCATGCTCGTCAGCTTTCCGAACACGGTGTGGCGCGTCCTGTTTCTGGTCCGGGTTTGCTAATGAACGTGCCGTTCACCGTGATAGAGGAGAAGGACGGAGGATTGCGGCAGAGGTTCATCCTGTGGACCAGGGACGCAAACGACGCGGCCAATAGCACGGGCTACGAGGCGTCATTATCTCTGGAACATGTGTCGCGGTATCTGGAAGCCGTCCACCAGGAATGTGGCTCCACCCGCGATTTTAGAACCGGGTTCTATGCTGTGAGCATCCCGCCAGAGGCGCGCAAACTATTCCGTTTTTGCGATGCAGATGGTTCGTGGTGGGAGCTAACGCGCTTGCCGATGGGTCACTGCTGCGCACCAGAGCTCATGCATACTCTGGCTGCGGTGTCGGCAGGCCATCCGGACTTTGTTCGATCAGAGTTTGCTGAGACGAAGGTGGTCGTTGATGTGTGGATAGACAATATCCGCTACACGGGCCCGAAGGCTGAGGTTCGGAGAGCGACGCACCGCCTCGACCGCACGGCCGAGGAGTATTGCCTCACGTGGAAGGAAGCCGATTCCACAACAGCGGTTGCACGGTATGATTTCATCGGGGTTCGGTGGAATCACTCTACTCGAGAAGTTGCCGTTAGCCAAAAGCTCAAGAAAAAGCTTCTGAAAACACGATACGCGATGGGACTGGGATCTCTCTCGGCTGGCGAGCTGGAGACACTAGGCGGTCGCCTCCTCCACGCTTCGGCTGTTGCAGGGGTTTTCCCCGGTTCTTTTTGGTTTGCCCTAAAGTTTTTGCGAAGAGTGACGAATGCGCTTAATCGTGCGATGAAACTGCCGTCTGACATTGTTGCTCTATCCCCAAGTGTTTGTGCATCTTTGCAATCCTGGATTGATGCGGTCATGAAGCCGCGAGTAGTTCTGTCGTCTCGGGGCCCTCCTGCGATAACGGCGTTTGTTGACGCCAGTAAAAAGGGTTGGGGTGGCGTCCTTGTCGACTCCCGCACGGCTGAGGTTTCGATTCTGGGCGCAGCTTGGCTGCCCGAAGAGACCAGACTGCACATCAACGAGCTTGAAGCTCTTGCGTTCGAGCGCGTGATTGCAGCTCTGCCAACCTCTGTGGCGGGAGGCAGAGTCGATATCGTAGTTGACAACACCACCGTTAAGGGGGTGGCCCGGAAAGGTGCCTGTGTCAAAAGTAAGGTACTGAACTGTGCGGTCACGAACGGCCTTGTTCGATTGAATCATTTGAAATGTGCGATATCCGTCCGGTGGGTACGTAGCGCCGGAAATCCGGCTGACTTACCGTCGAGAGTACCCCTGACGGCCTTCACCTCGGGGTCCCTTCGTTTGGTCACACAAGCGGTAAGGGACTTCTTCACTGGCGGAGTGGCGGATGGAAGGTGACGTCGTCGTTGCGGTGGATTCCTATCCCCCAACTGGCGAGTCTTTCTATCCCTTCCGCAAGTTGTACGTTGCAAAATGCTGGTTTTCTTCCTCTTCCCTTCTTCTTGATTCGGTTCGGCAGAAGCGATCATGCAAGTTGTGCGAAAAAGGCCGAGGTGCTCAAGCGACAATTCCCTTGTTTTCGAGATGGGACAATCCTACCTATCCAATGTTGGGACGTTGTTACCGCACGTCCAAGGCCAAGGTTCGGAGGTTGTCCCCACTGAAAAACAGACGTATGCAGGTTGTCCCGCTTCAAAAGTGTTCGCTTGGAGGCCCCCCCGCCTCAAACAGGCTGCGTGGTTGTGACGAAGACGCACTATAGAGAGCGACACGCCAGGCCCGACCCACAGTACAGTGAATGTTTACCGACCCCCCCCCCCCCCCCTTTTCTGAAAAATCGGTAAACAATGTTTACCAAAATGTTTTTTACACCTTCCCTAAGAAACTGACAATTATCAAGTATTGACGATTCCTGGACGTTCTGCGTATGGCGATGGTGGCAAGAGCCACAGTTGGAGCTCTCGAGCTCCTTGCACAGGAAGACCGTGTTCTTCTTCGCTCCTGTTGTCAGACAGAAAGGAACAAAAGAACGACTTGCCCGTACGAGTAAATGCAGTTCTCGCCCCCTGCATGTCTTCCGTAGTTGCTTACTCAGGGATTTTCCCCTTTAGTGAAAAAAAAAAATTCACTAAAAAAAAAAAATTCCCAAAATGGGCTTGGTGAAAAAACTTTTTTCACTAAAGGGATTTTGCGTTGCTGGGTGTAGGTGGTCAGGGCGCGGGTTGTGGTGGACAGTGTGGGTGGGCGTGGGTGGTGGGCGCTGGTGGTGGAGTGGGTGCGTGTTATCGGGGCGTGGGTTGTGGGTGGTAAGGGCGCGGGTTGTGGTGGACAGTGTGGGTGGGCGTGGGTGGTGGGCGCTGGTGGTGGAGTGGGTGCGTGTTGTGTGTGGTCGGGGCGTGGGTTGTGGGTGGTAAGGGCGCGGGTTGTGGTGGACAGTGTGGGTGGGCGTGGGTGGTGGGCTGGTGGTGAAGTGGGTGCGTGTTGTGTGTGGTCAGGGTGTGGTTTAAGCGGCCCAACAACAGGTCTGTATGATGCGGACCGTATCCAAGGCGGAAATCGAGTCAACCAGTGTCCGGATTTGACGACCGGATTCAACGACCGGATATCTGGCGTCCAATTTGACGAGATTTATGGCGGCAGCTCCATCACCTGGTGTCCACCGGAACAAGTTCTTGTCTCCTTTCAGGCATAGCGCCCACAAAATCACAAATCAATTCATCACATTACATCACACCAGAGCCGGGTTGAGACACAAAAAAGCCAGAGGGACCCCCGCTTATGGGGCTACGAGGTCAACGACGCGTACCACACACAGACAGACACAGGCACGTGTCGACTGGCACCCACACCACACCACACCGGCAGAAAAACTTTTCTGCCGGAGTGAAATTTTTTTTCACCACGGGTTTGGCCCGAAACTGGTGAGTGGAAAAACCCCTGTGCTTACTCATAAAAAAAAAAACGGAGAAAACCATAAGGGAAGCACTTAAGTCGGGAAAATATTTATCGGAAACTGTTTCCGATAAATATTTTTTTTGTTTCCGATAAATATTTTTTTTTGTTTCCGATAAATATTTTTTTTGTTTCCGATAAATATTTTTCTGTTTCCGATAAATATATTTTTGTTTCCGATAAATATTTTTCTGTTTCCGATAAGTATTGATCACTTTGACAGTAGGTTCACCTACTTCGTCCCGTGGACGACCGCGACGAAGCCAAATACGATCGTTTTTCTATCTAGTTTCGGGTCGAAAGCCTCCCCAGCAAAGGCTGTTCAATTTTCAACACCAGATACGCAAACCTTTTCGAATGCAGCACACGGGTATCCATCAAGTGACATCTAACTATCTGGTTGCATTGAGCAGTATCCGGATCTGAAAGCTGAAGACTTTGTACCACTTCACCGCGACAAAGGTCACGAACCGGGTTCGGCTTACACTGCAGTTGCAGTAAAACTGCGTCTTGCGCACGAGCGCGGAAATCCGCCACCCACCATTCGGCTAGATATTGCAAGAACACAACTGCAAAGCTTACTACAAACGGATAGTGTTACAAAGGCGAACGAATCATGCGAGAACCTACGTAGGGGCCCCTCAACAGCTTTCAGAACGGCAAGTCAAGAAAAGGATAAGTTTGCACATTCTACTTCCGTCTGATCTGCATGTTCCCCAGTTCTACCCTTCGTTGATCTGTTGTGTGTATTCGCAACGACTTCATCCGGGTCCTACGCGGCCCCAATACGACAAAACTGCATGCGGTCCTGACCAGGTAACATCCTCCTACCTGAAAATGTCTAACCACGACTACGGATTTGGTGCCATCGAGGCAGCCATGGAGTGTAAGTATGCCAACGGGGCTTAGTAGTATCGGGGCTGCCGTGCATACTAGTTCCCGTAAAATATTTGTTTCCCTTGACTTGTGCCATGTCGGACGGTAGGATTTTCCGCGTCAGCCTCATTTCAATCCTGGAGACAAAAGCACTCACACAATAAAGACTAGCTCATTTCACGGGCCAAAACTGCCTTTGTTGCAGAAATCAGCAACACAGGCAAGCGATGACAGAACAGCGCACACGAAGACGACCGGCTCTGAAGAGACCCGCGCCGCAAGCTGCGCGAGCAGAGGGTGCCAAGCAAACCAGGAAGGAAGGCGAGGAGATTCAGATGGCACAGCAGGACGCCCGCGAGGGATCACCGAGGTCGAAAGACAGAAAAGGGAAAGCAGGCGTGGCCAGCTTGAAAAGCTGCAAGCGCGGAGAAGGCACAGGTACAGAGCAGTCCACATGCAGACGAGCAGTGAAGCGGCCCACATCACAGAGGTCTATCACACTGGCTCCGGATTACTGAGGGTCCTCGCAAAATCCAATGAAATTGCTTGCCCAATGGGACTCCCCTTGGGCACATTTCGCACTGGGGACTAGTCCCCAGGAACCCGTATCAAAAATATTTCTCGGAAACAAAAAATATTTATCGGAAACAAAAAATATTTATCGGAAACAAAAAACTATTTATCGGAAACAAAAAAATATTTATCGGAAACGTTCCGATAAATATTTTCCCCACTTAAGTGCTTCCGATATGGTTTTGTCTCAAAAAAAAAAAAAAAAAAAAAAAATTGTGTCAGAACTGACCGGTTCTGGACGTTGAGCTCCTGTATCGGAAGAACGGGGTAAGAGCTGTTTGCTGTTACGCCGCAGAGGACTTCCCGCAGCTGGAGAGCCCCATTCGGTACGTGAAGCGCGTGTGGCAGTACAGCCGGACAAAGACGGCGACGAGGAGCATACGGGAACTTGCGTCGGCGGTGACAACGAAGGGGAGTACGCTCCGCTCCCTCGAAGCACTGCCCGGCGCCGTGGACCTCTTGCAAGCGATTATCCGGCGAGCGGTGATGCCGCGAGCCACCCGGATCGCCTGCAAGCGGTGCGCGGCGCTGGCCAACGCGCAACACGTCCTGCTCGCAGATGATGCGACGCACAACGAAGTGTCCGACATCCGTCACGCATACCCCACCGACCCGCCACAACTGAAGGGACTGCTCGCGGACTTTGCAAAGAAACGAAGAGACACGATCCGGCACGTGGCGAAACGCGTGAAGGTCCTGTGCGACGACCCGTTAGCGGCACGGTGGTCCTCGCTAGTTTTGAGATATCTCGAGTAAATCAGCACTGCGTCTTGTGTGGGGGGCAACGGAAGAGGAAGAAGTGGAAAGAGAAGGGATCGGAGCGGTAGGGAAAAGGGAGAGTGAATGACTAACGATATCAACGGAAGGAAAAAAAAAAAAAAAAAAAAAAAAAAACGCTAACCCAAACAACTTCCGCCGGTAGAGAAACCTCGCCTAAAGAAATCAACTGCCTTCGGGTAGGCTAGTCTGACACTAGTTGTCGTCGGGAAAAAAAAAAAAAAAAAAAAAAATTGTGTCAGAACTGACAACCAGCCATACGGAGGCGAATGAACGGGACCGAGCCGACTGGAAAATCAGCGGTCAGTTGGGAGACTGGGTTAGACGAGTGAACGAACAATTCCAGAAGCTGACCTGGTCAAGGGGGCAATTCCCCTGGAGAGCGGTATGTTACAGAGGAGGAAGAACGTGGACGGAATGTCAGGCGGTTCTACATTAACACTGCACATGTTGGATCTTGGGTGTAGGTCATTCACATCTTTCATGTCTATATCTTTACAACTGGTTGTGCCAGTAGCCTGCGAGCAATGACTGGGAAATCAGGCAGGTCTTTCGTCTTCTGTAAGAGCAGCAGTAGGCCAACAGAGTTGCGCTGTGTGAAGACCTGGGACAATGTGGACGGGGGAGGGAATCTAAGGGCAGCAAGTCTAAGGGGTTCTAGTACTGTACAACGAAGCAAAAGGTGTTCAAGCATGGTTTCATTAATACCCAGTTTGCAGTGCCAGCAGACACCCTGCTGGATTGAGCCGGGCACCTGGTCCAGTGGCAAGACGCCTGCGTACTATCCCAGAGGTCGTAGGATCGATTCCTTGCTGACGAACTTCCAGGCGTCGGGGGATGAGCTCCCCGAAGAAACCGGTAGCTCCGACGGCTCGGCCGACCGCGAGTAATGTAGGAACAGTACACCTACCCCCGACAGGGCTGGTCGCCACACGGTTGCCACGTGTGGCCCACATTTGCCACACGAAAATGAAAAAGTCGTGTGGCGGATGTGGCGAATTTTTTCGGTTTTTTTTCCCTCCTGAAAACCGGCCGCAATTGCCGTATAACCACCATATCCCCCTTTTTTTGTGTTTTTTTTGGAGTTTTTTTGGGATTTTTACGACAGGTACCCGATCCCAGCCAGTACCAGCTGCTTTGTGGCCCTGTACTGCAGTAACCAGTTCTGTTAACATCTGGTGAATGTCGCCGTGAAGCAACTCACTCACTCGCACAGAAAACGGGTGAAAACCCAGGTTCTTGTGTCGTTGGGATGAAAATTATGCATCGAGTGCAGGAACAGGTCCAGTTACAGGACGCCATCCAGCCTGGCGGAGTCAACTTACTCGAGGAACAGGGACGACACTCTGAGTCTTGGGGACGTTTCTCAACCGTTGTCAGTCGGCGTTGACGCTGCTTCTGCGATGTGTGCAGCTGCAGCGGGGCCGAAACCACGTGCAAGTTTGAGGTCGAACTACGGCAACTCGAAGTGCGGGAACAGTTGGGTATGTGCAAGCTCCGTGTGTTTACGTGCCTGGTGTGGTAACGGTCGTCGGACTCGAAGGGATGACAACCCTGCCGGAGGGGGCAACACCCCTGCCGCGGCGGCGGCGAGGAGACGACTCTCACCGCGCCAGCACCGACCGCGCGAGGGACGAACCCCTCAGCCGGGGTTCCTGCGCGAAGCACGGCCTTCCCACGGGCAAGGAACCACCCCTCGGTGGACACCCACCCGGGCCACCGCAAGAGAGGACAGCATCCAGCTGCCAGGGGCCAGCACGCGAGGGGATGATGCCCACTGGCCGTCGGTCACGACCACCGTTTAGCGTCCAGTTTTCAACAAAGTAGACGGAGCAGCCGCAGGCTTGCCTTTCCCGGTTGTTGAATAAGCCTTATTATTATACCCAGTCTGTAACCACTGTAACCACTTGTAACCACTTGTAACCGGGTGTAACCAGTCTGTAACCGGGATGTAACCGCTGTAACCACTTGTAACCAGCATGTAACCGCTGTAACCGAGTGTAACCAGTCTGTAACCGGGATGTAACCGCTGTAACCACTTGTAACCAGCATGTAACCACTGTAACCGAGTGTAACCAGTCTGTAACCGAGATGTAACCGCTGTAACCACTTGTAACCAGCATGTAACCACTTGTAACCGGGTGTAACCAGTCTGTAACCGGGATGTAACCGCTGTAACCACTTGTAACCAGCATGTAACCACTGTAACCGAGTGTAACCAGTCTGTAACCGAGATGTAACCGCTGTAACACTTGTAACCAGCATGTAACCACTGTAAAGGTGTAACCAGTCTGTAACCGGGATGTAACCGCTGTAACCACTTGTAACCAGCATGTAACCACTGTAACCGAGTGTAACCAGTCTGTAACCGGGATGTAACCGCTGTAACCACTTGTAACCAGCATGTAACCACTGTAACCGGGTGTAACCAGTCTGTAACCGGGATGTAACCGCTTTAACCACTTGTAACCAGCATGTAACCGCTGTAACCGAGTGTAACCAGTCTGTACCGGGATGTAACCGCTGTAACCACTTGTAACCAGCATGTAACCACTGTAACCGAGTGTAACCAGTCTGTAACCGAGATGTAACCGCTGTAACCAGCATGTAACCACTGTAACCGGGTGTAACCAGTCTGTAACCGGGATGTAACCGCTGTAACCACTTGTAACCAGCATGTAACCACTGTAACCGAGTGTAACCAGTCTGTAACCGAATGTAACCGCTGTAACCACTTGTAACCAGCATGTAACCACTGTAACCGGTGTAACCAGTCTGTAACCGGGATGTAACCGCTTTAACCACTTGTAACCAGCATGTAAACCATTGTAACGCGAGTGTAACCAGTCTGTAACCGGTGTAACCGCTGTTAACCTGTAACCAGCATGTAACCACTGTAACCGAGTGTAACCAGTCTGTAACCGGGATGTAACCGCTGTAACCACTTGTAACCAGCATGTAACCACTGTAACCGAGTGTAACCAGTCTGTAACCGGGATGTAACCGCTGTAACCACTTGTAACCAGCATGTAACCACTGTAACCGAGTGTAACCAGTCTGTAACCGAGATGTAACCGCTGTAACCACTTGTAACCAGCATGTAACCACTGTAACCGAGTGTAACCAGTCTGTAGCGGTGGACGTCGCCTTTCGGAAGGGACTTGCTGCCATGTTTTCTTTAACTTGCGGAACTTTTTGTTGTCCGATTCCTTTGAATCCGGTGCCCAACACCTTCCTAGAGAGTGGTTCGTTACGCGCTTAGCATTCCCACGATGAATCGACATAACGCTGTAACCACTTGTAACCAGCATGTAACCACTGTTGAGGTTGCACAGTTTTTCAGTCAAATTTGGCTGTTACATTAAGGTTACATGACTTTTTCAAGTAAAATTTGAAAAGTTTTTCTGTCGAATTCGGGTCGGTTACATTGAGGGTACACTGTTTTTCTGTCAAATTTTGGCTGTTACATTGAGGACACTGTTTTCCATCAAATTTGGCTGGTTACATTGAGGTTACACTGTTTTTCAGGCAAATTAGGCTGGTTACATTGAGGTTACACTGTTTTTCCGTAAAATTTGAATGTTTGTCTGTCGGATTCGGCCGGTTACATTGAGGGTACACTGTTTTTCAGTCAAATTTGGCTGGTTACATTTAGGTTACCTGTTTTTCAGTCAAATTTGGCTGGTTACATTGAGGTTACACTGTTTTTGACTCGATTCTGCGGGTTACATTGAGGTTGCACTGTTTTTCAGTCAAATTTGGCTGGTTACATTGAGGTTACACTGTTTTTCAGTCAAATTAGGCTGGTTACATTGAGGTTACACTGTTTTTCAGTAATTTGAATGTTTTTCAGTCGAATTCGGCCGGTTACATTGAGGGTACACTGTTTTTCTGTCAAATTTGGCTGGTTACATTGAGGTTACACTGTTTTTCCGTCAAATTTGGCTGGTTACATTGAGGGCACACTGTTTTTCAGTCAAATTAGGCTGGTTACATTGAGGTTACACTGTTTTTCAGTCAAATTTGGCTGGTTACATTGAGGTTACACTGTTTTTCAGTCAAATTTGGCTGGTTACATTGAGGGCACACTGTTTTTCAGTCAAATTAGGCTGGTTACATTGAGGTTACACTGTTTTTCAGTCGGATTCTGCTGGCTACATTGAGGTTACACTGTTTTTCAGTCAAATTTGGCTGGGTACATTGAGGCCAGTTGCGTTTCCGCGTTGGTGTTGTTGCTTCGCTTTTGGACTCCTTCTTCGACTTTGCACGGTCCCAACGTCCTGGTCTGCCCTTGGCACGTCTTGCGCTCAGTCTGCGCAGTTCGTCTCTCCTGCTTGACTTCATGCTTCCATCGAGCCTGCTTGCGCTCCCATCCCGACGGGTATTGCGTCTGCGGTCGAAAACTGCCATTCAGTGTTGCAGCTTTGCGGAGCTCCGGCTCGCACCTTGTCGCCGGCCTTCTTCGCCGTCTGCTCTTGTGCGGCGGCTTCGTAGGCGCGCATCTCAGCTTCAAACGGCTGGTTTGCTATTTGTGGTCTCTTGTTGAGTCTGGCCATGTTCCCGCCTCCGAGAGACGTCAGGACGTTGACTTGCATCTCAAGCGCCGGGTGCATCGGCGTCTGCACGATACTCGTCAGCCGTCGCATCGCGCTCTTCATCGCGTACGATTTCGAGGTCGCCGAGTCCCGATACTCGGCTGTCGCTCGTCTCTGAACCTCATCCATCGCGCGATTCGAAAGAGCATCGGCGTCGATATTCTGCTCGCGCGGCACGTGCTCCAACTTGATGTCGGTGCCTTTCTGCCGCAGTTCCGCCACCTCTGCCTGCGCCCTCGTCTTGTTCGGTCGCCGAGCTTCGGAACAGCGCGCGTTTCCTGTCATCTGGTCAACGACAACTCCGCTGTCCCCCCGAACAACCAGCTCTCCGCTCAGCCCTGGCTGGTCCGCCAACGCAGCTACCTC